>JAGYYJ010003160.1:0-171406 GCA_019671005.1 Hibiscus mutabilis
TTATTGTTGTAAGAAAAAACGTTATCTTGTAACCCTTTGTGTGGCTACACAAATGCTTACCATAAGTTGAGCTCATTTTAGACTGGGTGATCTCGGGTAAGAAATTGTGTTGTTACACTTTTCCGTACATTTATTGTAACAAATTATGTATATCATGTAATATTTTATGTAGCTACTCAAATTCTCATTATTTTTGTAAGAAAAAATGTTATCTTGTAGCCCTTTGTGTGGCTACACAAATGCTTACCATAAGTTGAGCTCGTTTTGGATTGAGTGATCTCGTGTAAGAATTTGTGTACTTACATTTTTCCTTACATTTCCTGTAACAAAGTATGTATATTCTCAAAGATTTTATGTATCTACGTAAATTCTCATTATTTGTGTAAGAAAAAAATGTTATCTTGTAACACTTTGTGTGACTACATAAATGCTTACCATAAGTTGAGCTCATTTTGAATTAGGTGGTTTCAGGTAAGAATTTGTGTTGTTACATAATTTCTTACATTTTATTTAAGAAATTATATATTTTCCCTAATACTTTAGGTAGCTACTATATTGCTTATGAGTTTTGTAAGTGTTAATGTTATCAGGTTAGCATTTATGTTATCACATAATTTCTTATGTCGTAAGACTTTGTGTAACTCCTTTTTTCTTTACAGTTACGGTAAACATTTATGTAACCACCTCGTAAGAAATTATGTACGAACCTGCTACCGGTAGAACCAGTCTGCTTCATTTTATCCTTAATTTAGCCGCCTCATCGCATAATCATCCAGAAGAAGAAGAAAGAGAAGGTTCAAGTGGATGGTTTAATTAACAGTGGAACCCACAAAGTATATTATTTTATTGAAAAAAGGAAATAAACGGGCCACCTCATCATTTTCTAACGGAAGGTAACAGGAGAGACCAAAATGAAACCGAAATAAAAGTTGAATGACCTCAATAAAAGTTTTAAAAGTTCGGTGACCAAAATGAAAGAGTCCTAAAAGCTCGGTAACCATATGTGTACTTTACCCTTTTTATTAAGAAAAATAAACTGAATTTAGTAACTAATTGTTCTTTCAAGAAAAGAATTAGACTACGAATTTTGGAGAGATTATTAAAGAGAGCATGAATCTCAATTTTTTTAAATAGTTTAAATATAATTATAAGATAATATATTTTCTGCATATACACCTAACAGACAAAACGATCTAAACCGATCTCTTAAAATGAATATCATCTTTTCCACTCAACCACTTGTTAACACTTAATTAATGTATTTTGCACCCTTTAAACCTAATTTCAATCTTCAAAATGCCTATACTGAAAAAATATACAAAATGATTTAAATTCAAATATTTTTCCTTTAAAGAAAAATCAAATTGGAAACGTAAGCTGGTTCCTTTGAATTAGTTTGTTAGATTTAACCACTTTCAAATCATATATTTTGATTATTACAACTTGTTGAGTTGCACCAAATCATTTCAAAATTCAAACCATCGTCAAGTACAAATTTAATTATTACAAGTTAAAAAACATGTCACCATAAACATTACGATTTCGAATGCAGGTTCGAATATTCAGAAATATTTAATATTAGTAAATAGAAATTTCAAATATATAAAGTATTAGCAGTAAAAGTAGAAGGAAAGTACATTGAGAAAGCTCAATCACAGAGTAGAAGGGCAACACAAAGCAATATCCATGTTTTTCTTAAACAAAACTGTTTCCAACTTCCAACAGAAATTACAATCAGAAATCTTCAAAATAAACCAAAAAGACATTAACCACTAGTTTATAAAACCCCGAGCTATTTTAATTCATTCTCCTAATTAACTCGTTGATGTAATTCTCACGGTTGCCGGCGTCTCCTCCTTCGACATAGTGGTTCCTCTTCTTCTTTAGACCACCCAATGGTGCCTTGAGCTGAAAAGGCCAGAGGAAGTTGTTGGCCTCCTTAAAATGAGGTCCCACAGTCATTATCTCGTGGATGAGATCTTCTACACAGATGATGCCAAACTTGCCCAGAGCCTGGCGATCAAATACAAGATAAACGCACGCTTAGTAATTGCATATGTTGCTTTGTTTCTTATTCGTTTTAATTAAAATACCCGATGCATACAGAACATGGATATGAAGATAGAAGATATGTTCATCCGTAAACTCTTCCTAATAACATAACTTTCTAAATGCAAAAATGATACTGA
Organism: Hibiscus mutabilis; assembly: GCA_019671005.1. Lineage (NCBI taxonomy): Eukaryota > Viridiplantae > Streptophyta > Magnoliopsida > Malvales > Malvaceae > Hibiscus > Hibiscus mutabilis. The sequence continues at coordinate 2,190 of JAGYYJ010003160.1, forward strand.
CCTGCTCAACGATTTCGTTGTCGGTCAATGCAATTCGCTGCTTGTTCAACTTCCCATAACCTCTTTTGTAAATCAATTCCCTAACACTCTTGAGGTTCGGGTATCTAGAACCATGCGACATTCAGAAATAAGATACGGCAAGCATATAAACTTACTAAAATGGAAAGAGAGGATGCAAGGAAGGAAAAGATACCCGTAAGTCACATAAGGTTCAACAAGGTGAAGCATGTTCACTGTTGCCTTGTTCACTTTGAGAAAAACACCATTGAAAATCTGTATTTGATTAGAGCAAACACAAAGTTCAGATTTTCTTTATTTATAAGAAAAAAATAATTCTTTCCAAATTCATCAACACCAAACATCAGTTACAGTGTCAGAAAGACCGGATAAAATTATACCAAAATATCAAAAGAACAAGGCTTTTTCAACCAAAAAATCTCAACAAAAATCAAACCGCTCAGCACGAACTACACTTCATGCACACATAACAAACACAAAGGGAAAGATGGGAATTTGATTCTCACGAACCATAATATTCTATAAGTACCTGTCTCAAACGTAAGAGCTGCAAGATCTTTCTTGTCCTTGGGTGCATGGCATTGATACTGAAAACAAACATTCATACAACATTACTACTTGGAGTTTTAAGTTCATAAACCAAAAAAAAAAACATCACAATTAGCACGTACCCACGGATTCGAATGATAAACAAAAGCTTTGCTTCTGGATCAACATAGAATCCTCCTTTCAACTTGGCCTCCCTCTTCAATTGAATCAACTCTTTTTCCTAACAATTACCAACCACACACAACTCTTATGATTCGATGAAACCGATAATACATTAATCAGAAACAGAACATCACAATTTTTACCTGATCCTCGTACTCCTTTGCATATTGCTTAGCCCTATTGAAAATCAGCTTCCGGTTCTCGGCTTTCTTCTTCTTAGCAGCTTCAAGCCCCTGCTTTTTGGCAAGCTCCCATTCTTCATTCCTCTTGTTCTTCTTCAAGAGTGACTCAGGAACCAAAGCCTTAACTTCCTCACCCATTTCTACCCGTAAATCATAAAAAAACAGAGCAAATCAGAAAACAAATTCCACATAATATCTTATAGTCCATGAACAAGGAAGCCCTCAACAACATAAGCACAAACTAGAATCAACGAAAAGGGTTGTCTAATCATCAAAACTTTTAAAAGGAGAAAAACCCAGTTTTTCTAATAAGCAATTATTTAAAAAAAATGGAAATTGAGCGAGCAACAAGTGATTTCATTGACTGAAATCAATATCAATGCAGAGATAAATAAATTGTTAATAAGATATGGGCACTCAATCTAGCTAAGAAAGGTTAATAGGATGATTGAATCAACGCCAATACCTCTGCTATCGAGTGTCGGATCTCAGCTGCGGCAGCTCAAGAAGAGTTTAGGGTTTTGTGTATAATCTGATACAAAGGGTACAGACTCTAGGGTTATTAAAAGTACTGTATGAATGTCTAGCGGCTGCCTTTTTGGGCCGGTTATAAGCCCAGTGGTTTCTGGGCATATAGTTTATTTTATTTTGAGTAAATTACAAGGAGGTTAGTCTAACAACAAATGGTACCTATTGTAGCAGAAGTCCAAACATTCTTTTCCCCCGTAAACAGTACAGCATTTGTGGTTCGTCACGAGGCATGATTCACGTACCATTTCTATGAGAGTTCCAAGGTCGAAGGAAGGGCTCCTCATTCGAAACGAATAAGGAACTAACCAATAGAGTTTTGCCTGAGTATGAATCCAACAAGATGCATATTTGCAGCAAAGCTCGGTAAGGGAAGCGACAAACATACGGAGTTTCCTCCCCTTGGCAAACCACCAGGACCGACAACGGTATTGCAGGGGAGAATAACACACCGAGTGGGAGGAAAAAAAAGCTTGCATGGCGGTGCGAACCACCCACAGAGATCCTCAACATACTCCCATAAATGAGAAAAGGGGCTTTGGAAGCGGGCGAAGAGGATGGATATGCAAATGAGGGACGGTCTGGGAGAAAACACCATGAGCCATACAGGAAGAAAGTGGCCACAGCTGAAAATAGTCCAAGTCAAGAAGGTACACTCACAATCAATATAAAATTCTCACAATTAAAACCCTAATTCTCTAATCCTCTAATTCTCCGTTGCGGCTCATCGTCTTTTCACTGCCGACTGTAACTTTTTTTTCTTTTGAGTGGTGGTCGATGCTCAATCTTAGTATTAGTTGTCGACCACCGAGTTTATTATTTTTTTAATTTTTTTATATTTTAATAAAATTTTCTGCCTTTGTGGCACGTTTTTTTTCTGTCTTTATGACATATTTTCTTTGTTTTGTGGTTTGTTTCATCTGTCATTGTGGCATGATTTCAGCATACGTTAATGGTTGTTTGCCGGTGTTAATCAGTACTGGGTAGTGGAACATTCTGCATGATAGTTTGGGTCACTCACCACTCCTTTCACCTGTTATGTGTCTCGATTGGATAGATACAAGGAGATTCATGAAAGCTTTTGAATTGCGATGGTATGCTTATCTGTATGGAAGTATTTACTTTTTTTTGTTTTTGGGTTGTAAGAGATTTTTGGTAGATTATTCTCATTATTCTCCTTTCTAGATGCGTTGTGATTGCGATATCTTCAATAATTTTAATAAAAATTCAGTGGCTATTATAAAAAAAATTAAACTCACAAATTTTTAAATTTTACAGTAACAATACCAATTGAGTTAATATTATATCAATATATTATTTCCATGTTTTAATTTTTTTTTCATGTGATCTTGTTGTATATGAACTTGTAAAAGCATCCTATGAAACCGTTTAGAGCCAAGTCAATTGATAAGAATATTAGTTTTGTTTTCATAGAGAAATATTTTTATTTAATATTTAATTCATTAAAACGAATTAACTCATTCAAACTCGTCACTCTACAGTGGGACATACACTGTTTCAATTTTTGTTTATTTTAAAATTAATTAAGACACTTATTTTAATTAAAAAATACTTTAAACATTAATTACAAAAAAATACATAATTTAAATATTTATAGTTAAGGCTTACCAAAATAAAAATATATATACTATTTTATTTATTTATTTATTCTGCTTTCCCGAATCTCTTTTTCTTTCAATCACTCCACTATTACAATTTACAAAGGTCGTTGGAAACCCTAAATCGTTAAATTTACTCGTCAAAGAAGTAGGAATGGCGTGGAGAAGCCAATTATCTCGAAATCTCAAAGAACTACGGATTTTGTTATGCCAAAAATCCCCTTCCAGTGCCCCCGCCAGGTTTATTTCCGATTCTCTTTCCTCAATCTGAACTTTTAACAATTCCTCCTTTTTCCCCTTTTAAATTCATAAGTATAATTAATTTATTTTCTTTTTGCTATGTTGTATTAGATCATTCGTGGAGAATAATTACAAGGATCTCAAGACTTCAAACCCTAAACTCCCAATCCTCATCCGTGAATGCAGTGGGATTGAGCCCCAAATGTGGGTTAGATATGGTAATTCCTCCCCCCCCTGAAATTTGCTTGTTTTTATTTTGTTTTAGGAATTTAAGATTACTGTTGAGAAATAACTAGCGGCCTTTAACGTTTTAGTTTAAAATGGTGAACCTATTTAGATTTGTACTTTGTTATAATAAAACATCCAATTGTTCACCCTAGCTGCATTTCTGGTGCTGTTAATGGGTTATATCGTGTATCTACAATCTAATGTTGGTCTAATTATTCTAAGCATCAGTAACTTAAGATGCTAACATATATTTTCATTGTGTCAAAGGTAGTTTCGATTCTAAATTTTGCTATAAATAAATACCGAAAAATGAGATTTATGAAGGAATCTTGGATATGTAATTATGAAATTAGAGAAAATTTTAAGGGAACAATTACTAATGTAATAGATCTTTGAATGGATTATCATTGTGCTTCTATGCTGTTGTTAAAACACAACAAACTCTTTGGTGGGGATTTGGCTGATGTATGACAAATTTGAGATAAATTTGCCTTAGGGAGTTTTAGGTTGTAATTGTGGTAGAATGATTTTGAGTTTAGTTCCGCGTAGGCTATAGATTTGATCACAAACTGGTGTCTGAAAACTGGGTCTGAGGTTGTAGGAATTTCTCGGTAGCTGCTAGATCATGTGAGTTTTGGGTCGACTTGGCTGGCCGATTCTAGGGAAAGGCTTGTTAAGAAACTTGAAGAGTTAAAAGTTTGTGATTAGTATACACAAGAAATAATGTTTGAGAGGGAATTAAGAGTCAGAGTTTTGGGTCAACTTGTCTGACCAATTCTACGGAAAAACAGGTTAGGAAACGTGATGAATTAAAGCTTGTGAATAGTATATACAAGAGATAAGATTTAGGAGTGAATTAAGAGAAGAAAGGACGTCGGTCTTGTATTGATTGCTTGTGCATATTTGGTTGTGAACAGTACGTGAAGATAGGTGTAGAAATTTAGGAAAAGCATTAGAGAAGGAAGATGAAACGACGAATGTTCGTTTTTAAAATAATGTTGACGAATTTTCCAATCAAGTTCCTCTACGTTTTATCTTGATGTAAATTAATTTCCTAGGTTCAAATATATATCATTGGCTGTTTTAGAGGCTAGTCCTGTGCTGTGCGACTACATAAGATAGAAGCAAAGATTCCTTAACCATATCAATAATAGTAACTCCAGTGATATTGGGATTTTAAATACATATTGTTCATTTTCACTTTCATCATTGTATGAATAGGTATTAGTTTTTACTCATCTTTCTAACTTCAAGTTTCTAGTTATACTAATTCTTCTATATATTAGACAAACTATTTTAAAACTTGTGTAATAATTGAGTATTTTTCCTTATGTTATTACTTATGTAGTTATGTACCAAACGTGACATAAGAGGCTTACTGGTTTCGCCTTTAGCCTTTAGGTGGTGTACATGACAACTAAAGTATTCACAGTATCAACATGAGGTGCTTGATAGGTTTTTCTCATCAATTTTTGTGCTCTTTGTGGCATCTGATTTCACTGATCTTATTTAGATATGGGTGTCGAGAGGGGCATTCGCTTGGAAGGTTTGAGCGAGCCACAGATTTTGAAGGCACTGGAAGACCTTGCCAAAGCAGGGGCATCCACCAAGGCCTAAACATATTGCTGTTGCTGCTATTCAATCCAAAGGTCTGAAATAAAACTCGTGTCTTTCCGGGAACTGTTTCATTTTTATGGTTGTTGGGTTCCTTGTATTTTCAGCCATCATACCTGATGTTGTAAGGTGATGGTTGTTGAAAGTTTCAGTATTTGTTGCCTTGCCTTGCCTTGCCTTTTAAGGGTATTTACCTTCTTGATTACCGTTATGTTGCTTATTCATGTTAGCAAACATGTTAATTATCAAACACTTGGTCAATAACCAATGTTTTAATGAAGTTCCAAATTTTTATCTTTGATATAACATAATTATAAAACACTGGTTGATGAACTCAGATTAATTCAGTTCAGCCCTTAGGTATGGATTCAAATTTCAATATCTGCACTATATATGTATATATATTTCTTTTTCCTGATATGGTCCATGTTATTCTTCATACTTGTAATTTGAATGTCGGGTAGGTATATGCTTTCAACACAAATACATGTCATTATGTATTTGGATAGGGATTTGTATGTTCGTTTTTATTCAAAAGATATATTCTTTTAAAAGATGGAGAACATATAGACTAGTCATTGAGCAACACACGTGACACGCATGTGTACACTATATATAATTGTAACGAAGCATTTTAAATAAACAAATATATACAAAATTAAATACAAATAAAATAGTTTAACATTCAAAACACTTGTAAATATCTATATATATAACATATTAAAATTAATGTATCAAAGTTTTTTTTTATAATCAATTATTATATTCATTATATCTTATCAAATTTATACATTATTTGAATTTTAAACTCTAAAACTTTAATTCCTCCTATTTGCAATTAAACTAATATCTCGCCTTGTTAAAAGAGAATAACTTTTAATAGAGGTATAATTTTAGATGTGCTTTTTGTTCTTTAATTTCATCATTAATCTACTAATTACTAGTTGGTATAGTAAGATAAGGCGTTTCAGGCTTTGATTATTACAAATTTTTATTTATTAATTAATTTTTCATTCTTCATACCAAGTCTAGTAGTTCGGTTCCTAATATTATAAATAAAACAAATTGGATTGAAAGGGTCGTACTTATTATAGACTTTCATAATAACCAAATCAAATTAGTCGATCGATAGATTGAAACTAGTAATTATAAACAAATATATCATTAATATTTGATTTATATAAAAATAAATTAAATTTTCATACTTTAATTTGATAAATTTAATTGATTTTACTTTAAAATCGACAACAATTGATTAAAAGTAACAAATACCTTTGATAAAAGTCTAAAGTTAACTTATTTTTTTCATCAAAAAAGTCTGAAATTAACTTTAAAATCAATATTAAAGTTCATAAGGGTGGTTTGGTTCACGGAATGTAAGATTATCTTTGGGAATAAGATTCCTGAATATAACATTACCTGATATATTACTATGAATGTTAGATTACCTTATTTGGTTTATTTGGTATGAATGTAAGATTGTTGTGTTTAGTTGGAGGTGGAAGTGAAATTTACTAATTTGGCTATATGTTATATTTTCTTTTTAACATGTTGAACTTTTAATATTAAATTAAAAATATATGCACAAAGAGTAAGAATTATTTTTATTAAACTATCTAAAATTTGCAAAAATTATATATTTATCATATTATTAATATAATTATTAAATTAATTATTTTTTAGAAAAATATAATTTATATTTACATACCCTTGTTACCGTCTATTAAAATATTTTTGTGAATTTTTAAATGCTAAACTTTTAATATGTTTAAATTTTTAATTTTTTATTACTTGTAACAGATTGTCAAGTAAATTGAAGGAATTAATAAAATAAATCTAAAAGTTGTATAATACTGATAAGAATTTATATCATAAGTTTAACCCACCCAAATATTTTATAAGATGATAAACATCTTATAAATCAAAGAATAAAATTAAAACATCAACTCTCAACTTATTAATTTTCAAGCAATATGCAATCTCAACATTAAATAAAATACATTAAATATTAAAATAAATATTTAAGTATGTTAACACCATTTAAATGTTGAATTAATATGAAAAAAAATATTTAGTTAATTTATACCATACATATTTAATCATCTAATTAAATTCAATAAAAAATTCATGTGAATAAAATTCATTAATAAAGGGGCAATATGATCAAAAGGCATGAGAATTGACAATACTTAAAAAAATTTAAGGGAATCACATTCTACCATTTAATGAAAAAGTCGTTACTATTGAAAATTAATATTAATACTTGGAGAGAATGTTTCCTAACTAAATGCAGATATGTAATTCCGAAAAAATTATTCTCTCATATAATGATTTTTTTCCCGAACCAAACACCCTAAATATTTTAGTATCTCCTCATAAAATTTGGTTAAACCCCCCCTAAAAATTGATGGCAAAATCAACGGCTGAAAACGCCATCAAGTCCGTCTACCATCTCTCCACACTCTATAAAAGTTCTGACGTGGCAGAATCATACCGCAGCGCTAGCTAAAGTCAACGTACGTACATTCATACGTACCTCGAAGTTACGCAAATACCTTTAAAAAAAAACCAAGGGCGTCCGTATCTCTAAAACGGAACACGCAACTTCACCGAAACTAAACCCGGACGTGTTCCCGTTCAAAAAACCGAATTTGATAATCGGCGATAAGTCCGGCCACTTTTTGTAGATTTTCTGAGAGGAATTGGTTCCTTCTGGTTGGGTTTCTATGGTCAAAAAAACAAAGTCGCCGACCTCAACTCTTCGAACCCTATTTCCCAACCTCCTCTTCGATTCATCACGATCTCTTCCTTTATTTTATTCATATTCGGAAAACTCATAAGGTCCTTTAGCTTGATTCTATCTTTTCATTCGAAGATTGATTGATCGATTAATTTGATTTGATTTGATTTAATTTGAATTTTAGCGGTTTTTCTCTTGGCTATTTTTGATTAGATCGAATGGTAAATTTTTAGAGTTTTATATTTTTTGATTACTGGTTATTGCTTGGCTACAGATTGTAAACTGAATATGGATTTGGTGGCTAGTTGCAAGGTATTTTCCTTTTTCCATACAATAATTTAGCTGTATATTTTATTTTTGTACTTAGTGTGTAATTTTATAGGAGTTGAATAATGAATATTGTTCGAGAACTGAACTTTTTATGTTTTTTTTGTTCTTTATCAAATTCAATCAACTAGTTTTTTTTTTTTTTTTTTGCAATGTAATTGTTGGATAGCTGTTAATCCATCATGGAAGGTGTCGACTACTGAACTTAGTTTGATAGTGGAGATTTCCTCTTGTTCCGATATATGCTATAGCTTAAGTGGCGTTGTGAATCAAGTAGTTTTATGTTTGTGAGTGAACTCATTATGGATGTTTTGTTGGTTTCATTTATTTTATACGGTGAATTTTTATTAGCTGTGGACAATGGCTTCTCTAACTTTATTTTATACCACCACTTAAATTTTTGCATTTTTTATATTTATAATTATATTTTTTCTGTTAGTCAGAGTATAAGACCAAACTCAAAAGCCAAAATTAAGTAGATATATTATATGTTTTCAGTTACTTCTTGTCATGCTTGATGCTAATACGTTGACACATTTTGGTTTTTCCTGAAAAGAAATTGTTTATGGAGAGCTAATTTCTTTTTAATATTTTATTTTAGGATAAATTGGCATATTTTCGAATAAAAGAACTTAAGGATGTTCTCACTCAATTGGGTCTTTCGAAGCAGGGGAAGAAACAGGTTAGCAGAATGTTTAGATTATGCACTGTATTTTAATGTCTCTGTGGAGTCTTGTTATTATTGCCCTGTGTTCATGGTTTGTGCTGTTTTCCCTCTCTTTTTCTTTTAATTTCTCTGTATATGGCTACTAATTGTTATAACTTTTAACGGTGTTTGATGAGATCACATAATTTTTTTACCAGAAAAGGGTTGGTGTTTTTTTATTTCTCCTCATTTTTGTTTATGCATGTACTTTTGAGTGTGCAGAGGTGAGTCTTGAACTCCACCCATTTGTTTTTAAAATATTTACTGGTGGATTTAGCAACTTAAGAGCCTTAAAAATTTTGGAGGATATGATTATTGTTTTTATGTCAGTTATCTGCATTTTTATTATAATTTGCACCTTCATGGTGTAGGATTATGTTTGACCTATCTGTAAATCTCACTTGTAGGACCTTGTTGAGAGGATATTAGGTGCTCTCTCTGATGAACAAGGTAAAATATTCTTTTCCGTAGCCTTTCATTTTGTTTTCTAATGGAAAACTTGCACTCTTGTAGCATCCGGAATCATTTATGGGTTATATAATCTTTTAATATTTCTTTCTGACATTACTTTTGCTAGCCTGTGAAAGAGGTTGTCGGAGTGCTAGTATTTAGCTGTTGATATGCTTGTGTCTTGAACTCAATTATAATCATATTGTTGGATGTGAAATATTGTACATTGTTTTTGGCTTTAGTTATTGGTAGGACTTTGTACCACTCGTCTGGCGATGTGATCAAGGAATGTAATTCTGGAACTGTTGTTCTGTCTTGTTATGCCCTAGTTTATTTAGATCAATGAGATTGCAACAGTTTACTTTTTGACCCGCTCATTCCAATATAATCTGTTGACTTCCCAATGGCTGTTTGTAAATTTGTTTTTTTAAGAGTGCATCATTTTGGGGAGGGATTGCAGACGAGTATGTTATTCTGTTGAATTTTCATATTCCTGAAACCACTAATTTTAGCTTTTGTAATAATGTTGGGTATACTTTCGGCTTTCCAGTTGCAAAGATGTGGGCAAAGAGGACACCTGTGGCAAAGGAGGTTGTCGCTAAACTTGTCGACGATATATATAGGTTCGTGTTTAAATTTATGATATATTCTATTGTAGATTTAGATGGAAACATTTATAATGGGATTGGTTCAGATTTTTTTAAATCATAAGATTTGTGTTTACATTTACATTTCATTTATATTGAAGATTTGGATGGAAACATTTATAACGGGATTAGTTATTTTCTTCCTTTCCTTTTGTGAACATGGATGACCTACTACGTAGATAAGATGATTCTGGCTGACTGGATTCAGTATATCTGATCATTATATGCTTTGATTTTCTTTACTTTCTCTCACTAAAGTTTATTTCTTGTAGGAAGATGCAGGTTTCTGGTGCCACTGAATTGGCATCGAAGGGACAGGGTGCGTCAGACAGCAGTAAGGTCAAAAATAAAGGAGTAGCAGATGATTCCTTCCAAACTGATATAAAAGTTCGTTGTCCTTGTGGAAGCTCATTGGAGACTGACAACATTATCAGGGTAATGATAATGTGCTTATTAATATTCTTTCCATAATGAGCTTATTTTGTCAAATGATATGGATATGGAAACTGCGTGTTTGGATTGTTGGATGACCAACTATTGAAGATCAATTCTCTGCCTTATCAAATTGGGATTTCTGTTTGCTTGATTCAAAATAATTACTTAATTTTTGCTATCGTCATTGCTATATTTACAGTGCGAGGATCCAAGATGCCAAGTTTGGCAACATTTTGGTTGTGTTATAATTCCAGAGAAGCCTATGGAAGGAAATCCGGCAGTTCCTGATTTCTTTTATTGTGAGATTTGTCGACTGAGCCGAGCTGATCCGTATGTCTCTCCTCTGCTTGCGTGTGTGTGTTTGCATGCATGCCCACCAAAATGTGTGATTACTTCAAAATTGATGGTCAATTTTTTTCTGATTGCAGTTTGGTTGTTGGCTGACGTATGTCATGATATTGAAATATGCCTATTATTTCTTATATTTTACACCTAATTGACTGTGTTCTATCTTTTAATCTTTATATATGTTAACAGGAGATGTTCGCTTTAGTTTGGTTGGGTAAAGAATAATTACTTGTTGAACCTCTTTGATAGTGGAGATATGCATTGTAAATATGAACTTTTGTGCCATGAGAAAATGTAGGAACTAGTTTTTCTTAGTGCATGTAAAATCAGTGGTGTATGGACGTGCACCTAGTTTCGCCTTAATGCTGGACATGAAAGTACCTCAGAGAACTTGAAAAATAGTGTTTTTTGTAGCTGTGATTCTATATTGATGTTCAAAAAGATAATACTGAGTTATCTTTGATATGGAAGAAACATGCTATTTCTTGAGTACTTGGTGCTTGCTGCACCATATATTTGTTTTTCTACAGTAAACACTTCGTCTAGCATTTGAATTGTATATGCTTGTATCTATCTAGTATCCTTCTGGATGCATCAAGATTATCCTTTTCCTAGGCATTCCATTAGTGAGTTATGAAATATTGTGCAATCTGTTTGACCTTAATTTTATGTTACATTCTTTTAATTCATGATGTGGTTCTGAATATGCAGTTTTTGGCTTTCCATTGCACATCCTTTATATCCAGTGAAGGTGGCTGTTACAGATGTCCCTACTGATGGGTGAGTGCACCATATGAGAAATGTTAATGCCTCCATCCCCCACACACACACACACACACACAACCACACACAAAGTGAACTTTCTGGTTGTTTAGGTGTGAATATCAATATCTTTATTCTTTCTCTGTAATGCTTAGTGGCCTCGCTCATACAACTTAGTTTAGTGATTCAAATCCTACATTTTGCAGTACAAATCCAATGCAAAGTGTTGAGAAAACATTTCATATCACCAGAGCAGACAAGGACTTGCTGACAAAACAAGAGTATGATGTCCAGGTTGGCTAGTGTAAAAAAAGTGTACAGTTTGGTATATTGTTTTTTGTTATTTATCATGATATTTTTGCTTTTCATCTTTGCAAATAGGCTTGGTGCATGCTTCTGAATGACAAGGTCCCATTCAGGATGCAGTGGCCTCAATATGCAAATTTGCAGGTCAATGGTATGATTATTAATATTTTCTTCTACTGCTATGCAGTTTTATAGCTCCTTTTACAGCTTAATTGCTTTGCTACTGTTTATTGAGAAGAATACTTGGATCTAGCCGAAAGAGTAAAAGGAAGAAAAAGAAAAAGAAAGAAGTATATTTGCATTGAATTTTCCCTAATTGTAACCTTGTTATCCATCTTGACCTCAGAATATTTTTATGCACTTCTCTATTTCATTTTTGATCAGTAACTGAATATTTTAAACAGGTGTTCCTGTTCGTGCTATTAATAGACCTGGCTCCCAATTGCTGGGGGCTAATGGCCGTGATGATGGTCCAATTGTGAGTTTTGTTCTTATATAAAAGAGTTTTTCTTTCTTTCTATCTATCTGTTCCCCCGTTCTCCTCAATGTATACACAACCATATGCTCCTTAGAATTTATTTTTACATGTGATGTGATTGGAATGGATGGGGAAGCCGGCAGGCAGGTTATTGCATGTGCTTTATAAAACATGTTAATTCCAGTTAGCTATGCAAGAAACATCCATGGGCTGAACTCTGATCTCTTGTTTGTTGTGTATTCTATGATCAGATAACTCCATGTACTAAAGATGGAATTAACAAGATAACTTTGACTGGATGCGATGCTCGTGTATTCTGTTTTGGAGTAAGAATAGTTAAACGGCGATCTGTTCAACAGGTATTCAAAAAATTCATTTCTGGATTGTTCATTCGCTTGAATTACAAGATCGATGTCTGATGGGTATTTGTAGTAAAAATATATACATATATATGTTCTTCTTGGCAAAATAAAGAGCTCTGCATATAACGTTTTATCCAATGCTTGCTAATTCTTTTATTGATTTTGGCAGTGTTGATCTGTTTATTAACAAAGCAAAATAGAATGCAAATATATTTAGTGCTTGTCATAGTTGACCATGTTATTTTCGTACTACTGCATTCAATATATATTTCATGTTTCTCATCTATATCACTACAAATTAGACATTTGACCACCTAATAGTTATTTCCTTGCATTTTGGGTGAGGTGCATGTGGCAGCATTACATGGAAATGGGTATGGGATCCAAGTGAAATTAGATTGGGATTAAATCAGTGCCCTGAACAATGCTTTTTTGTCCGTTTTCCTCCCTTTGCCTTCTTCAATTATTTTAAAAATCTTGATGCTGTAACAAACAAGAACACTTTAATATCAATGGAGGAAACTGAGAGAAAAAGAATGAATAACGGTGCTTTATCATGGCTGTGGTCTTAAAGATAAAGGAAGAGGCTGGAGTTTGCGAAATTGAGAGATTATGGTTGAGGATTAATCTAGAAATAAAGAAGAGATAATAGGGAAATATATACGATCAAATTTGGGTCTTTCAGATTTTATTGTTTGTTTATTAAACTTTGTCATGTAAAGGGCTCCCTTCACATTATCAACGTGGGCAACTTTATTTTTTTCATTTTGGCTTGTTTGTTATGAATACTATTGCCTGTTGGTTTTCATAATATGGGCCCCTTTCTATCGAATAGCTGGTAATGAAAGAAGTAATGAGATTCCTGCCTGAATTGGGCTGGCAATGAGGTTTGCATGCTTTTATGATAACATTATGTTTTAGTTTGGATAATTGATTTTGACCTACTAACAGCAATATTAAGCCCCTTTATTTTCAGTCGCATAGTATTAATTATCTTGGTACTATAATTTAAACAACAAACCCCTACATGGGTATGCAACTGAAATTTGCTCTTATTATATCACTGGCCTAGATACTCAACATGATTCCCAAAGAGAATGATGGTGAACGTATGGAAGATGCTCTTTCTCGCGTTCGTCGTTGTGTTGGTGGTGGAACTGCAACAGACAATGGTGATAGCGACAGTGACCTAGAAGTTGTTGCAGATTTTTTTGGAGTCAACCTACGGTGCCCCGTGAGTTATATAGTTTTATAAAATGCTGGCAATTTCTTGCCTATGTTTTTGCATACTTGCACGATTTATGCTAGAAATATCACATGTAATTTGATTGGGCATTGTTTTTCAAGTATTTAATTAATTTATCTTGTGAAGCATGCCTAGGATAGATGGTTATTGTGCCTTGCAAAATTCGTGGCTCCAGTTCTTGATGCATCACTTGTCAGCATAGTTGCTGTAAAATGTCAAATAGCTGAGGCATCTTGCTTTGTTGTCTCTTTGGGTTTGTGGTATTAATGTTGGTTGAGGCTATCATGCATGGTCACTAAGATGTGATTAATTATAAAACGGTACTTCATGCTATATTGATGCGCTTATGCGTGGTCATTAATGAGTAATAGCTGAACTGGAGGTCAAATTGTGACAACTCTGGTTTAACCTTTGAACTGGTTGTTCAGTTAAAAATAATAAATTTAACTTAAATGTATGCTTCTGATATTAAATAAATATCAAGTTATTAGTTGATAAAATTTTGAATTTGGCTTAATATAGGATTAGTTATAAATCCAAATCTCATCACCCACAAATGTTTGGTGCCAATGGATGTGAATGGACTACTTCTCTCCTTTTTCAGTTGCTCCAGTTTGTGATATTCATTTTTATGTGCTTATGTGTGACAGATGAGTGGCTCTAGAATGAAGGTGCCTGGAAGGTTTAAGCCCTGTGTTCACATGGGTTGTTTTGATCTTGAAGTTTTTGTGGAGCTTAACCAACGTTCCAGGAAGGCAAGCAGCAATATTAAAATGTTTGTTATCATTTGTAATTCTTTCAGGCTTTTGACAAGCATTTGTATGATTGCAGTGGCAGTGCCCAATTTGCCTGAAGAACTACTCATTGGAGAATGTTATAATCGATCCTTATTTTAATCGTATCACATCTAAGGTGTGTACCTTCCTGTTCTATATTTATCTTTGTGATGTCAGTGTGTGGGATAATGATGAAAAATATGTTGTACAGATGAGAAATTGTGGAGAAGATGTTACAGAGATTGAGGTCAAGCCTGATGGTTGTTGGCGTGCAAAGGCTAAAAGTGAAAATGAGCGTAGAGAACTTGGTGATCTTGCACAGTGGCACTCTCCTGATGGTACCCTATGTGAATCTGGCTGTGTGGAAGATAAGTTGAAAGCTGAAACTCTGAAGCAAGTCAAACTTGAAGGTAGTTCAGAAGGGCATACAGGTTTGAAACTCGGAATCCAGAAGAATCGCAATGGGTACTGGCATGTTAGCAAGCTTGAAGACGCAAACACCTCATCTGCTAGTAGATTACATGAAAGGCTTGAGCATCATGGCCAGAAACTTATCCCAATGAGTAGCAGTGCTACTGGAAGTGGTAAGGATGATGGGGATCCCAGTGTAAATCAGGACGCTGGTGGAACTTATGACTTTACAAGCAATGGAATTGAACTTGATTCTGTGCCTCTGAACATTGATTCAGGATATGAATTTCCTAACCGAAACCAATATGCAACAGCAGGAAATGCAGATGTTATTGTTCTTGGTGATTCAGATGAAGAGAATGAAATATTGATATCTCCTCCAAATGCCTATACGGATAATCAAAACGACGCTGGCGGACTTGGTTTTCCAGTTGCACCTCCTGAAACTTCTCAACCATATTCAGAAGATCCATCTATTGGGCATTCTGGTAATTTGGGTCTTTTTACTCCCAATGATGAATTTGACATTCCTCTTTGGTCATTACCTCCCGGAAATCAAGATGGCTCAGGGTTTCAACTATTTAGTACAGATATGGATGATGTCTCAGATACCTTAGTTGATCTGCATCGTAATTCTCTTAATTGCCCTTCGACAATGAATGGTTATACATTGGCTCCTGAGACAACAATGGGATCAGCAACCCTAGTCCCATGTTCTTCCATTGGTCAGACTGATACAAATGTACATGATGGCTTGATTGACAATAGCTTCTTTGCTGGAGATGATCCCTCGCTCCAGATTTTTCTTCCAACGGGTCCTTCAGGTGCATCAGCACAGTCTGATTTGAGAGATGAAGCTGATGTATTGAATGGCATCCGCACTGACGACTGGATCTCACTTACGCTTGGAGGTGGTGCAACTGGCTGCCATGGGGACTCAACAACGACTAATGGATTGAATTCAAGGCAGCAGATACCTTCCAAAGAGCATGTTGTGGACACTGGTTAGTTTCCTTGCTCTTTTGGAAAAAAGCACTCTATATCGTAAAGCTCATGTTTATAATTCACTGCATTAGCATTTCGGACCTCCACTCTTTTCTTTTCTTATCAACTTCCAAGCATTTCCTTCTGCAGCTTCTCTGTTGCTTGGTATGAACGACAGTAGACACGGGAAGTCAAATAGGCAAAGAACAGAGAGTCCTTTCTCATTTCCTCGGCAAAAAAGGTCGGTTCGACCGAGATTATATCTGTCTATAGGCTCAGACACCGAGTAATTGCATTTGCTTAAATTTTTGTGATCCCCCGTGGCCATTTCAGTTAAAGCATGAAACTAATATTTTCGAAAAGAAACGCGCGGCAGGGGAGTTGTGTTAATAACTTTACCGAGTCAGGGCCAAGCTTGAGGCATTCATACCTGTAAGTGTTGAAAGCTCAGCTTATAATTCTAGTTGTGTAGGCGTTACAGACAATCAGGTATTTTTTTACCCTAGAGATAAAACACAGATGAGAATGTCGTTTTGATTAAAACTGTACAGTTAAATTGGAATCGGATATATGCAGTTTGGGAGAAAACAACCCACCCTGAAGTGAACACAAAAGAATCCGACCCATTCGGCCTCTTTTTGGTTAGCTTTGTAAATTCACTCAAATTCATATGCTTCATCATATATTTGAATTAAATATATTAATTGATCCAATATTATTATTAGTATTGCATGTTTCATCATTTTAATTATTTTTACTTAATTATATCGAAAATGTGAAACTAACTACACGTACTTTTAAACAGATAATACATCAATTTATTATTTAAATATCAAGGAGAAAATTTAGAGAGAGAAGGGAAAAAATTACGTACATATTTAGGTTACAACCTAACCTTGAGCACATTATTCAAGGATCAAAAAATAATTCATCCATGATAGTGTATTTGGACGGAGTGTACGGGTGTTTAAAAGTACGGGTGTTTAAAAGTACTTGTTTTGGTGATTTGGCTTGTTGATCTGTCGACTTGAATTAAAAAAAATGGTATCTTTTAAGAAAATTATACGACTAGGCCGAGTACTTGACTCATGATTTTTTTTCCGGCTAGTTGGGTTCTTTTCCAATTTCGTCAAGTGGTCCACCAACTTCTTCAATTTTGCCAACCAAATCCCTTAAATCACTAAATCTTTTAATTGGGTCATTATGATTCTCCATTTAAATAAGAATGGGTGACATGTGTACAACAGTTTGACATATTAAGTGAGCGACAATAAGTACGACACAATTTAAGAACCACACTTTTTTCGGTTCAAAACGTTCTCAGGACTCCTTTATGACCAAGAGATAAAATTTTGGGACTAAAAAACGACCCACAAGCACAAAATCGGGAAACCCTTGATGATAGTCCGCATGTTTACACAAGTAAAACGTGAGGGGTGTCAAATTAGGCCGTAGCATTGGTAGAGTAATCAGAGCCCGTTCCATACCCTTCTCATTCATGTTCCACAAACGCCTTGTTGGCGCTCACATTTTGAGGGTCCTTCAAATTTGGCCATACCGGTACGGGGTGGCTATGTACCGGTACTCCTTTGTATATTGAGGGGCGGTTTGTGAGGGGTGTACCGATACGCCTCCCCGTGTATCGGTACCCCTCACTCAAATGGAAATCCTGTAGCGCTTAGGCATATCAGTACGCAAGGGGCGTATCGATACGCACTGTTACATTGCCTGGAAAGGCTTTGAGTACCGGTACGGTATGTAGCGTATCGGTATGTCCTTAGGATGAACTCCTTCGAATCTAGTAGGGGTATCGGTACCCATTGGGGAGTACCGGTACGCGATGTTGATTGCCTAGGAGAGGCTTAGCGTACTGGTACGCGAAGGGTGGAGTATCGGTACGGGCTTGGATCGGTACAGGGCGATCCCAGTACCGATGCTGAGTACCGATACAGGGTAAGAGCGTCGGTACGACTTGTGGTCTAACTCTATCGAACCTAGTTAGGGTATCGGTACTCATAGGGGAGTATTGATATTAGGAGGGCGGTACCGATACTCACCATGGAGTACCGATACTTGCTGGGCAATCTTCCAAAAAAAGTTGAGTTCGCGTTCGGGGGTTCTATAATTCATGGTAAAGGATCTGGTAGGTCCCTAAAGGTATAAAACAAACTCTAAAACTAAGAAATTGAGGTTAGCAACCCGTATGTGGATTAAGGGCTAATGGCTTAGTAACAGTTGGATAAGTTGCTTGGTTTGGTAATCCATAGGGGTCCATGGTGGATCAGTTATTGCTACGAGGTAGCTTGGGGTCCTTGCTGTGTGATGAAGAGACGCCCATGTAGGCTGGTTGTCGTGGGTAATGAGATAATCTAATGAGAAAGGTGTAAATGAATCCTACAGACACATATTAAATAGTGTAACAAACGAGTCATGCCTTGAGGCATTGGTAATGGTTGGCTGGAAGCCTTTATCTCTCGGTGAGATATATTGATGCTCGGGGGAGCATGTGGTATCGTATGAGTCTTGGTCAAGAATCCAGATGTCCTAGAGTCAGTGCAAGGGCACTTAAATAAGGGGATGAGTACTCCAGGCTATGTGATCGAGTACATCCGACGTGTCCATGGACTATGTGATCTGGATGCGATCCGAAACCTATCCTTGGGCTATGTGATCAGGATATGGAAATACAACTCGAAGGGCTATGTGATCTTGAGTAACTCGATGGGCTATGTGATCTCGAGTAATCCCGTTTGGCTATGCGGTCGCAGGATAAGACTGCTTGTGGCTATTGTGATCCAAGTATGTCTAGGACGTATATGTGGCTATAGTGATTCGGATATGATCTTTACCCGACGGCTATGTGATCACGGGTAACCCGAGGGCTGTGTGAGCACAGGAAAAATAGTAGGGCTTCGTTGACCATTAGGGAATGTATGTTATTTACGTTGTTGTATAGATAAACGATATTGACTAGTTACCCTTGGGCTATGTGATTAGGGTAGGGTTGTTACTCCATGGGCTATGTGATCTCGGGTACGAGTTGTATTACCATTGGGCTTTGTGATCAGGGTATGAGATGTAACTCGATGGGCTTTGTGATCTTGGGTATAGGCTAGATAACCCTTGGGCTATGCGATCAAGGTATGTGACGTAATTCAGTAGTCGGTGGGACCTCGTGTACGGTAAGCTTGGGATGGCTTGGTAGACTTCTTACATAATAGTGGTATCTTGAGAAAGTGGTAAGCTCTAGATATGATAGGCTAGAAGATGATCCTTAGATGTGGAGAAGCCTTTCTGTGCACTCTTGAATATATTATCATGCATGCTTGTTTTATGATATTCATGAATTACGGTAGAGTAGAAATGTACCACTGAGCTTTGTTAGCTCAGCGTGCGGAATTGTGGTTTCTTCCGTGCATAGGTTGATAGGTTGCGTTTGGAGGAGCACGTCGAGGAGGATTTTCCAGCATCGAGCCAATCTCAGAGTACATCACTTGATGTTTAGTTTGGACTGGCTGTATTCATAGGACCTTACCATAGTCGAGTCTGTATTTTATTCCGATTTGCTGTATGTGGTCAAACATAGTATTTTAATTGGAACTTATGTTTTGTAAACCCATTTTAATATCATTATCTACGTGGATTTTACGGTAATTGATTATTTCGAGAATTCCTAACTTGTGGTTTTAAACGAGAAATTTTGATGAGTCAGTTTTGGGTGACCCGAAAGTGATGCTCCGGTTTCAGGACGGAATCGGGGTGTTACAGAGAGCCTTCGAATTTGACCTTGAACCCAAATATGTATATGTATTAAGATAATTTATTTAAGGAAAGTTATTGAAAAATGACTGACACATGATATTATTTGTTTAAAGGTACTAGAGACTCTCTCGATCGTATATCTGTTCAACCCAACTCCTCCCGATACGTGCGACCGTATGAACCCGTTGTGACTCGTATGTATCGATACGTTGTGAATTATCTTAGAAGAAATTTTTTCTCATATTAATTTAAGACTCGTTGTGTCTTAGGTTCTAGCACGACATCAGAGCGTAACACTGGAGCTTAGTAAACCATCTGATCGACCTGGTCTTTTGAGGTGTGTTCTTTTCGTGCTACATAAATGTTTTAAGAGTTTTGTTTGAATTGATCATGTGCACATGACTGATAATTTTTGATTTTACAAAACATAACATGTTTCCTAATTTTAAGAACGATCATTTTATTTGTTTGATTTATGCCTAAGCACCTGGTTTGATAGCATGCTCTCTGGTTAGCACCTGGTTTGATAGCATGCTCTCTGGTTACTGTTTCTCTGAAAATAATTGTATGCTTTATATCTGCTGATACTACTGCTTATTACTGAATATTGTTAATACTGCTTAAACTATTTTACTGGGATACTTGGATAATATATGAAGTCTCTGTTGGTTCAGCCCTGAGCCGGCCGGTAATTTCGCTTGTATTAAGTTCCTACGCTTCAACTAGGGTAATTTCGCTTGTATTTGGTTCGTACACTTCGACTAGGGTAATTCTGCTTGGACCCAAGATATTCCTTTAGGATGACATCTACGCCCAATGGGCCTGAGTTAACGCCTTTATAAATGCAGTTCTGAGGAGTTGCATACTAGAGTTTGGTTGGAGGGTAGCTAGGTTTACATGAAAACTTTGGTTGCCCTTATAACATAATTTTTTGAAATGATTTATACATGTCTAAACTATTTAAATGTTTTGTTATGCACTTAATGGAACTGAGCTCTCTAGCTCACTCCTCAAATTTTCTCCCTTTCAGATATTTTAAATAGGCTACCATGTACCTGACATTCGGAGGATTGACACATGCAGTACTCTACTAGTTTGTAATATTTACATCCACCATTTTGTTCTTTTAGGGTGACATGTGCATATATTTTGAGATGTATGAAGTTATGCTATAAGTATTTTACTGACATACTTGATATTACTTATTTTGTGACTATTATATGATATGTTTTATAAATATAATTTCATCGTTCTACGTCGATTTACGCAAGTATGATTTCAAATTAGGCCCTGAAATTTCTGACATATTTTCTACTTGGATTTTAAATTTAAGATGTACCCTGTTAGACTTGGTCATTTCGCATAGGCCGGTCTAGGGGGTTACATTTAGAGTTTATGAGTTCAGGTTGTAGGGTGTAGAATTTAAGGTTTTAGGATTTAGGGTGTTAGCGCTAGAAATTTAGGTTTTAGAATTTATAACTTAGATATGACTGGTTGTGTATCAAAATATAACATATATATAAAGTTGATTTGAGAAACTCAATTATAACTTAAAACTAATCACTAAAATTTTGAATTATTTGAATTTCTTTTAAAAACTTATATTTTACTTAATTTTTTTTTCAAATCTAATCAAGTTTTACTTGCCTCTGCTCGTCAATCGAATGGAATCTCGAATCCTAAACTATCAATTGAGTTTCCGTCTTTATTGTTTTCCCATACATTTATTTTCTTATATCTTCTCGTGGAATCGCTTGATATACCAATCACACACAAATCTCCACTACTTAGCATGCTTTATCACAAGAACAATACATAGTACACAGACTACTGATTAGATTTGCATAGTTTCAGCAACAACTAGTTCCGTTGCCCTTATCTAAATCATCACTGTACATAATCTGAAATCTCAGGCCCCTGATTATGAAACCAAGTCCCTTTTTACAAGTGTTCATTACCTTAGGCGGAGTCTAACGCACAGTATGGTACGGTGTGACGCTAACTGAAATATTACAAAATACGAAATTTAAGATGTTACCCGCAAACTTAAAATGTTATATTTTTTATAACGTTTTAAATTGTGGTTAAGTATCGATACTTGTAACTTCTAATGATATTTTAGCTAGATGTATCATGTAAGTATCGAAACTTTGTTTTTAATTATCGATACTTGTCGTCCGACCATCAACTTAAAATGTTATAAAAAATTATACTCCCTTTGTCTCAAAAATAATGTTCTTTTTGTGTTTTAAAATTGTCCTGCTTAAATTGTCCTCTTGAAAAACTCAACAACTTTTACTAAACACATTTTCTTTTCTACCATCTTTTTAGTTTTCCAATAAAGTAAACTTTAACTTTTTAAAGATGAAATTGTCATTTTAATTACTTTACAACATACCTCTTACACAATTTTTTTTCTTCTTAAAACTACGTGAAAAGTTAGCAAGAGACATTATTTTTGGGACGGAATGAATAATATTTTAAGTTAGTGGGTAACATTTTAAGTTTCGTATTTTATTATATTTCAGTTAGTTCCGCACCGTAGCCGTACTACCATGCTGCACCTCAAACTCAACCCCTTACCTTAAGCATATATGTGCTAAGGCCAAATACTCTGCTCATGGAATTCAATAATGGAATCCGTTATCATGTCGGCACGGCCGTGTGTCAATACGGGTTGCATCGACCTCACGAGCCGTGTTCCGTTGTTTTCTTGGACTTGTAACGTATTCTTCGACGCGTTACCTTTTCTCCGGACCCGACACAGCACCCAATCATCCAACTGTGTAAAACAAGACCTTGAATTAGGCTCTGCAACATTAGTACATGAAACAAGTGTTGGTTTTTTACCCACTTACTCTCATGCACCCTTTCAATCTCGCGGGTTTAGCCACACTATCCAACAATCTGTACTCGTTCATCGTCCACTGTCTTAACTCCCTTAGGTGGTCTACCTTTGTAAATACCAATGCTTTCTTGACTCCAATGTTCTTCGATTCCGAAGAAGTGAGTATCGGCCTGTCGGTACCGGTCGCCTTCCAATAACCCGAAGCCGCCGCTCGGTTCGGCCTCTCTCCGTTGGGATATTTCCTGTCTCGTGGACTGAAGAAAAACCATTCATCCTCTCAGAACAAAGCTTTCACTGCATTAAAAAACAAACAAAGAAAACCCAGATTGTTGTATTTCCATAAAACATTATGGTAAACATCAGAGATTTAAATAGCGGTCTGTTACTGCAATAGCGATCATTATACAAAAGTAGTAACACTGTTTGAAACCACTATTACATCCGTTATGTTCGTAACCGCAATTTAAATTTCTTGTAAACATATCACGGAACTTAGGTTTGAAGATGACTGACTTGGTAGTTCCCATGGGTTGTATTTATAGAGATCAATTTCTTCAATTACAGATGCAGGGAGTGGACGTGAAGTCACTTTGTTCTGCAAGTAATGAATGATGAGCTCTTCATCTGAGGGATGGAACCTAAAACCGGGAGGGAAATGAAGATTTGTGTTTGGTTTCTTCTCCATTAATATTCCTGTAATAGGGATTTGTTGAAGAGAAGAGACCGGGGGGAAGGAATAGAGGCAGAGTGTGGAGGTTTATATACACGCCCAACCTAGCATGGATAGGGACATCCTTTAGGGTCAACTTCTTCCGCTTTAGCTTGTCCCTTGAAAGCTACTGGTACGTGAGGGTGAACATTCGATCAAGTCGAGTTGAATCAATTTTTTTTTAATTACTCGAGTTGACGAGTCATATTTTATAACTCAAACTTTATTTGAATTTTTTTAGTTAAGTTCGAGTTGCTATTTAAAATTAATTGTAAATAATTATAATGTTATGATGCTAATTTGTTCCAATTTAATTGACTATTTATAATTATATACGATATAAGTATATATTTGTTCATATGTAATATACATATATAAGACAGTTTGCGAGCCTCGACTCAAACTTAAAAATTGATTTAATAATTATTAATTTTTTTCGAGTTATTTGAGTCACATTTATAAGGTAAAATTTATATAAAAAAAATTTTGAGTCAAATTTTATTACTCTTAATTGATATTAGGTGTTGGATATAAAAATGCATGTAATATAAGATATACTCAATTGTTTCTTCAACTAAAACTTTTTTTTTATATATTTAAAAATATTCATATTCGAATATGTATATGTGATAAATACATATATTAGAGACGATAAAAAACCAAATCACAAGAATTTTGGAAGTAACATTTTATTTGGTAGCACTCTTTTTGTTTGCATTGATGATATAATGTGAGGACAACATCCACTTGCTTATTATTTTGATTAACGAGGGTCTTAATTAATTACTTAATTTACACTTTAAAAAATCCCGGAAAAATTAATATACATATTTCTTATTAAATTTAAAGTTTAATCCAATTTTTCTTTCAAACATAATCCGACAAAATAACATGAATAAAACACATACATAAATATCTCAATATATATATGTATATATAATACGTATGTAATGGCGGAAAGTAGAAGAGACTTGTGGGGATTTTATGCACATTTATTCCATGATAAAAAAACATAAACACTATATACAAATTAGGAATAAACAAAGCTCGATTCGATTTGATCGAATATTGAATTTTAATAAGGACCGTTAAATTCATTTTTAAAAATCCATGCATAAACGGTATAAAATCCGGATTTAAGTATCTATGTTTGGACTGTGTGTCTTTTCCCCTAACTTTTGCTTTGAACCTACGTAATAATAGACATGTTTGTTTGTTTGTTTGTTTAAGTTCTGCCATGGGATCCAAAATCTGAACTCAGTATAATTTGAAATGTCCCTGTCTAATCGGAGATTCTTAGCTTCATTACTTTGTTAATGGAGATTTATATGTAAATTGATAATTCTTTTTAACTAAATTTAACCTTGTTTGACTTTGTTTAATTTATGTTGAAACGAATCCTAGGTAAATGTCTTGTTATGTTTCGCATTTTACTTCATTTCTGGAAATATAAACTGCAATCGTGGTAGAAAAATCGAATCAGATTAATTGGTCGGATCTGTTGATGTTTTATAATAAAATAAAATAAAATAAAATAAAATGATCGAATTACAATTACAAGTCGGTTAAAAGTAGACTTTAATGTAAAATATTTTAGATATGAACCCACACAAATTAGTGAAACAATAACATCTGCATGTGTATATGGATGGTTATGAGTCGGGTTTTTGCTCGATCTACGTACAATTTAAAAATTCAAAGCACCTATTCAAATCAATTTAAAATTTTGATTCGATCCAAATTAAAAAAAATAAACCGTCATAAACCACTATAACTCCATTTTTGACATCAAAATATGTCTATTTTATTGCCGCGACACGGTGAATCTCGCAAAAATAAGATGGATGTTCATTTTCATTAGCTTAGTTCCTGAACCCATCTGCTGAGTAAATTCCATTTCACATAGACTCTCACCCATGTTATACACGCACAATTCAAATATGATGGAAATAGAATTCCTCTTATCCTTTTTGGTGCCTTATTTATATTCCATACTAAAAAAATAAGTTTAAGATTTAGGGTTAAGATTTAATGTTAGGTTTAGGAGTAGGGTATGTAGAATTAGAGTATGGCTTATTTTTAGGGTTTAAAATTTATAATTTAAAATAAATTATGATTTAAATTTTAATTTTTCAGGTTGAAGCATAGAAAAAAATTACCAAAAATGGGCAAAAAATTTTGGTTCATACGACGGGACAGACGATCATGTTTAGGTACGAGGAAGGCTGAACATACAAAAATTTAAATGTGATAGGGGACAGAGGATCGTGTTTAGGTATAAGTCTATGTCTAAGGTTGGCTCAAATGAAAAATGATCTAATATGATTAAGGTTTATGTAACTTTAGTTACCGAATAAAAGGTTAAATGAGTATTTTTATTTTTGAGTTCAACTCAAATTAGTAATTTAGTTTTTTGTGCGAAAACGCAGTTAATTAAGACCCACAGTTCAAGAATTGTAGCAAATCATTCCATTGACCAACGTTGACCATTACAGTACTAACGTGGCAATTAACGGTGCTAATGTGGCATTCTAATATGTTGACATGGCAGAACACGTGTGATAGTGACATGACAGAAGGTTGGATTGATTTTTTTGCCGAGTGTAGGGTCATAATTGATTTTAATTAAAAGTTCGATAACTTACTTAATCTTTAAGCTAAAAATAATAAATTATTAAAAATTTAAATAATATTTAAATAATATTTATATATTCATAAAATATCAAAATATAAAACACTACAATAAATTAAAAAAATAAGTAAAAAAAACGTAAAATTAAAAATATGAAAAGATAAATATAAAAACTCAAATTTTAAAAATATTTATAAACCACCGAAAAAGTGTTTGACTATTTCTGGTGACGAAATTAAGGGAATATTACCACGTCAGCACTATAATGGTCAACGTTGGTCAAATAGCTAATTTGTTGCATTTTGCGAACTAGATGATCAAATTGACTGCGTTTTTGCATGAGGGGCTAAATTGTTAATTTGGGTCGAACTCGAAGGCAAAGATACCCCTTTACCCTAAATAAAACGTGTTGAATATGTATATATACTCGAATAATTTATTTTTAAGTAGTGATGAGTTGATTATAAATAAAGGTTAATGCACAATGTTATATTATATATATAGGGTTATGATCTTCAAATTACATTTGAGTTCACTTTTCTAGCATCATTTCTTTAGAAAAGTTTGGGTCTATTTAGATTATATTTCTAAATGGAAAGACTTCGTTAATTTATTCAAAATAGTTAAAAAAAAAACTTTTTTTTTCAATTATTTATCAACGTGATATATCTAAGTCAAAATAATGTCTCGTAAGTAAAATCATTTATATTTTTTTTATAAAGTATGTTTTCATTGAAAACAAAGAAAAGAGTAAAAATATCAAGATGTGTCTCGTTAAAATCTCTCTAAGCTTAAGTGAAAGAAAAGAGTACAACACGCTGATAAAAATTGACGACGAAACAACAAAAACATAAATTAAGCAACAAAGCAAAGGACCCCTCCCACATAACCACAATACATCCACCTCCATGAGCGAACAACAATGCATCCACCTCCCTTAGTGAACCAACACAACACTGCTCCCCAACTGATTGGCACAGAACCAATGCGCAAAAAACCACCCCATCATCGACCCAACCCACAAACGAGCCTTTGAGAGCTACTCCATCACCTGAAACCATGAGGTGCGCTCGACACACCCTTGGCTACGACATCAGTCATCCTATTTGCTTCTTGCAAGATATTATGAAAACAAACACACGGTAAACTTCTGCATGCATCATCGATTTTCCCAAAGCAAGGCCAAAGATGCCTCAACCTCCGTTCAATGTGTAACACCCACGACACATTTATCGTTGACTCCAACTCAATAACAATCGACAGAGCTAAAATCCAAGACGAATGAACTAATAAATTTAAGTGCGTAAGTAATTGTACGAACCTTCGCCTCATTTGACTCCATCACCCCCCGCGGACCCAAGAATAAAGCTTCACAATATTAAAGTCTCCTCCAGCGAAGTCTCTAAACAAAATCGTGACGCCTCCCAAACCACCAAAATACCCTCGATCGCCCAAGATCTGGTGCAAACACAAAATTTAAAAATGTCTGAATGCTATGATCGACGTACAATTGCCTCCGAAACATCTTCTAAAATTAGTTTCTTGTAGAAACATCAATTCACACCGATGTTGACACACCAATTTTTGCACCGCCTACTTCTTCGCCAAAGATCTCAACCTCTCACGTTCTACGACAACACCTACATAGACCCCTTATTCCTCTCGGTCTCCCTCTTCTAGTAATTTTGCAATATCGTTAACTATAGCTTCTTCATTCCCAATAGTCGATGCCCTAAAGAACTTACCCAATTCAACTGTCGCACGGGCCTCTCTCAACAAAGCCTTTTGTCGGCTTGCACCCTTCAAATCACTGCTCGACTCACAAAATTGGTGTTGTTGCAACACTTTTCTCTTGCCCACGCCCAGATGTTTACTTTCAGGTTTACACACTGTAGGCACTACTGACTCCAATAAATTATTCACTAATTTCTCAGGGTTAAATTGATTAAACTCGGTTAAAGGTTCAACAGGCACCTCATACCTCACATCAATAGGTCCAATCTCATCAGGCCCAAATGACAAGGACTCAAAAATCACTGGATAGCCCACCAAATCAACATCATCGAGCCCCTATCCAAAATTATGCCAGTAGAGTCGAGCCTCGGAATCATTCCCACCTCATCGTCTGTCATCCAACCCCTTCAAGAATTCTGAAGTTCGACCTCCTGATTATCTTCTTGTTGCTGCTCATTCTATAAAGCATTAGATTGCCATACTGGCGAGGAATCCGCCTCTCTCGATTGACCTTGCTGATTTTGCCCGTGCTCAAGGTTACCAACACCCTGTAGTTTTAATCTGTCACCCTTAGGCTCTTGTGAGTCATCACTCTCACTAATACCCTCATACCAACAAGCCGCTTCACAATTGGAGCATAATTGAGAATCCTCCAAAGGTTCAAACTCAACTACACGCACCCGAAAAAGTAAACCTAACCTCTAATTCTAGTACATTATCAATTCGATCCATTTGATTTATCTCTATCAAAATATGACCCCTTGCAAAAAAATTCGGTTCTAAGTTCGAAGCATCACATCTAATCAACGTTTCCCATTTTGCCGCTATGTTTGCAAAAGTCCCTCTGGACTATACATGCATCGGTATACCACTAATCGACAACTAAACTCTACGATTTTCCCTATTGAATGCAGGGTCTCAATTTATAACCTTAGAGAATATTTGCTTAACGTGTCATTATTAAGGACATTCTGTCGCGTATCAAGGCTAGAAAACATCAACAATACTCGAGAACCAGCAATGCGCATCAAAGAGAAGCCAACAATCCGGCTTCCTACAATTCCCTAGCTAGGGATGCAATACCCATTGGCACTCGACACCAAGCCATTTCACAACATTGAAGAATCCCAATCTTATCAGCATCCTCGTCTCCCTGAACTTTCCAATTGTGTACCCACCTCTTTGATTTCATCCCCCTATTCTCCAATTCAATTTCCCCATCCTTCACGGCTCTCTCTTTACGCCTCCAATGGGACTCTTGCATCCTCCACTGAGCTAAAGATGCCCGAAGACTAAACCCCTAAATCCACTGCCCATTTAAGCGTTCGATTGTCCTTCGAGTCTCAACCTCCGTCGCCATATGAACAAACCCAAATCTTGATCCATCCCGCGCTCGTTTGACTGGCACAAAAACATCGAATTATCTATGATAAATTTTTCTACTCAAAATATTTTGGTTGTTATTAATAACAACAATCATTTGTATAATACCGGGATTTTACAAAGACACTTAAATTTAGGTGTATTGAGAGATTTGCAAATTGACCTAGTGATCATAGATGTTGATCCGCTTCATTCTTTGTATAGGTTCGAATCCTAATATTTATTTTAAAAATATTATTGTAACTCTATTTAATCAAATAAATTTAGGTGCATTGAGTAAACTTTCTAGCTTGAGAGTAATAATTATTTGCAATTTTGATTGATATACTATTAATTTTTATTATGGATGAAGTTTTATATAGAAAAAATAGAAGATGAGAAAATCCCGAAAACTTAAACTAAGAAAGACTGAAATCGATGTAATTCGAACTATGACCAAGCCCTTCGGCTAATTAGTTCTCGGATCTTTACTTGGGTAGGTACACCATAAAGAAGCAAAGAATTGCAATAAAATTTTACTTTTTAACATAACTGTTTATGTGTAAAACTTTGATACACATGTTGTAAAAATTAATTTTACACAAGTATGTAAACATTTTCACTATAAAATTTAAATCCTAAATTTTTAACCCTAACCCTAAAAAGCTAAACTCTATCCCCTAAATTTTAAACACTAACCTTAAATTATAAACATTGCAACTTAAATCCCTAAAACTTTAAATTTTAAATTAAAATATTAACTCCTAAAATTAAAACGCACGTATAAATTTTACACGATCTGTGTATCAAAGTATTTTACAATTGTTTATTCATTTAATATTATATTTCCATTTCTTATATAATTTCATTCTATTTCTATATATTAGACTCATACTTTTTTAAAATGTAAAGAAGTAAAAAGAGAAAAATAAATAAACTCATAATTTTTTAAATTAAAAAATATTATACGTTTACACAATTATATCAATAAGATAAAACTCAATCAATAATTATATTAATCTTAATTATAGACCGGTAGGGGTCGTGCCCCCATTTTAAAGATTTGAAAAAGATTTAAATTGGAGTAACGGCAAAATTATATTTTAGTTCCTTTAAAATATATAATTTATATTATTGTTCCCTCCTAAATTTAGTCATTATTAAATGGTCCTCTCAACAAATAACGTTAAGTTTTGTTACTGTTTCTATATATAAATTAATATTTGATATACTGGTATTGTAATCATATCTATTTGAAGTTTAAATTTAAATCCATAAACCTTAAATTTTAATCTTTAAAACTAAAATCATAAATCCACGAGTAGACCCAAAAATAAACTCTTAAACCCTAAAATAAAATTGATTGTATATATATATATATATATATATATATATATATATATATATATATGAGATAGGATCTATTTATACAATGTAAAACTCATAATCTTACACGTTTTGTGGACCGTTGGATGAGTAAAATAGATGGATGAGATTAACGCCTTACTTTTTTTCAAGCGATAATCTTCGCATAACTCACTGTTAATCTCAATCATTTATTTCACTCATTCAACAATCTAGAAACATGTAAAAGTTAAAAACTGTAACTAGATCTTATACCAATATATATAGTGTGAAGTTGAGATTTAAAAAGTTTGAACTTATTTCTAGGGCGGTGAGGGCCAGAGGATAGAAAAGACATAGTTCGTGGTTGCACTAAATTGAATTAAATTCGGCTTGACATTACCTGCAGCTTTCAAATTCCAAAACCATCTACCTTTGAGACTTATGACTATATCTATATACATCCTCCCTCAGTTCTCACACACAGTTTTTCAAATATTTCCAGAATCTCAGTTTTTCCTGCAAAAATGATTAACATCGTTGCCGCCGTCCTTGTAATAACATTATGCGGCGCCGGCGTGACGTCGGCACAGGCACCGGCACCAACGCCGACGCCGGACTGCATGACCAACCTGTTGAACTTGTCGGATTGTTTGACGTACGTGGAGGCCAGAGCAATCTGACGAAGCCGGACAAGCCTTGCTGCCCGGAGTTGGCGGGGCTTGTGGAGAGCAGCCCTCAGTGTTTGTGCTATCTGTTGGACAAGAACGCGACGGCCAGCTATGGGCTCAGCATTGATATGGATAGAGCTCTTAAGCTGCCTAATGTCTGCCACGTTTCAACTCCTCCCGTTAGCCTCTGCTCTGGTACTTAAGTCCTTTACCTTTCCTTTTCTTTTACTACAACTAAAATTTTAATTTATTAATGTTATTCTATCAATTGTTTTCTTTATCCCTCACATATTTGTTTGGATATAACATCAAATATTTTTTTTAAAAATAAATTATACTAATAATTAATTGATTTAGTGAGATAAAACACTAGATCCCTTAAGTATGGTCAGAAGTACAAATTTTAATGTCATGAATGTAACAAATTAGTTTGAAAGGGTCGTTCACGCTACTCGATCCAATATATATATATATATATATATATTAGTGGTTATACAAAAATAGATTAATCTATAAATACGTTTAACATATTATTTTGACAACTTAGATTTGAGGTATTAAAAATAGTAATAAAATTTAATATATACAAACATATATATACATATTTTATTTTAATTGATATATACTGTATAGTAATAAAATTGATATATTCATATGCTTTTTATGTTAAATTTTTTCGATTATTTAATACACGAGCTAATTATGATATTACATTAACCTTGAAAATTCAATTAATATTGAATAGTTTGGCAGACGGGTATTTGGTATGGTTGCCTCTCATTTAATATGTTTGGCGGGTATTTAAGATTTCTCGGTTTGATCTCAACTAACTTTTTAACTCCTGTCTTTTTACTAAATAAATGAATTTCATGCTCACTGTCTATTCATTTAAAAAATATATTTTTTTTCTAATATGATTATCTATATTTAATTTATTTATTGATTAAATTAATTCGAGTACCGTAAAAATTTATTATAAATATATTCATTCATTTAATTTATTTTATTTATAATATTAGGTTTTGAAATTATAATTATTTAATCTAACATCACTTTGATTAGATCAACTAACAGTTGGTTCATTTAAAATTGATTTAGTAACCGATAAGTGTTGGATTTAATAAAAAAAAGCATATTATACTTTAGATAAAGAAAAGTTTGAACCAAACTTCGAAAAGATTGCTCTTTATGTAAAAGATGTTTTAATTCCAAAAAATTATTAAGAAAAAATTAATGTTATGTTTAAAATTATATATATGTAAGTTTTTTAAATCCAGATTGTGATATAATGACAGATATTTTCGATGAAATAAATTTGTGTTTTGGAATCGATATTGGACAATTTTCTTATTAAAACATAAATTTATTAATTTAACTTTTACTTATAATATTTGTTTGACTAAATAGCAAATGTCAAGACATGAATGAACATCATCGATCCACTTAGTGAATTAATTAACTTAATACATCTTATTGGTTTTTTTAATTGAATTAACGTCAAGTTGATTGATAATATTAACATAATTAAAAATTTTATATATACTTAAATCTATTAATTGGTAGAGTGATTAAAAATACTCATATTTATTATTTTGTGTGGATTCGAATTCTGACATTTACATTAAAAATGTAATTATCTCTTGTTGAATAAAAAAACTTTATATATACCAAAAATATAGATAATTGTATATGAAACTTTGACATTGTTATAAGTTTTAAAACATTATGATTTTGATTTGAATTTAATTATCTTAATTGCATATTGCTCGAATTTGTTGAAGTTGAACTAGTAAAACTCATTTCCTTGAGTTCCTACAGTTATCAGCGGTGCTCCAACCGCAGTTCCAACCCCAAGCACCGAAGGATTTACATCACCGGCAGCTGAGCCAACAGCGGCAACTGCTTTCGGACCGGCACCGACACCGGACTGCATGACGAACTTGTTGAACTTGACGGATTGTTTGACGTACGTGGAGGCCGGGAGTAATCTAACGAAGCCGGACAAGCGTTGCTGCCCGGAGTTGGCGGGGCTGGTGGAAAGCAGTCCTCAATGTCTGTGCCATCTGTTGGATAAGAACAAGACGGCGAGCTATGGGTTCAACATTGATATGAATAGAGCTCTTAAGCTGCCTGACGTTTGCCGTGTTTCAACTCCTCCCGTCGGCCTCTGCTCCGGTAACTCTACATTACGGCGGTCTTAACTTTGAGATCCGAATCTGTGCTTAAGTTGAGTCACTAACATTCATTTTCTTGAATTGCTGTAGCCATCAATGGCGGCCCAACCGGAGCTCCGACCCCCAGCGCTGGAGGATCTGTATCTCCGGGTGCTTCAAGCATTGCAATCCCCGGTGTAGCTTACCTCTTTGCCTTATCGATTGCCTTTCTTCCCATACTTTTTGGGATTTAAAACTCTTATTTCCCATTCTTAAACTTATTTTTCTACATATATTTATATATGTTTAGCATTGTTTTTTGGTTGAGTAGAAACCATGTCTGCACACTAATAATTAGTAAGAGTTTTTTACGAGATGCATTTCATTGAGATTTTATCATTGTTTATTTTATCATTGAGATTTTATCATTGTTTATCAGAGTTCTTATTAGAGTTTTCATTCGAGTTTAAATCTGAGTTCGTATCTTTTAAACATTGTTTGCCTTGGATCACTTTCAACATAAATTGCATTGGTTCGAGTTTGACCTTATTGGTCCACATTACACATAGCACAAAGCAATGGCTAGTGTTATAGCATATCAAATCTAATTTTTCTTCTCTATTCAGCCAACTGTCGCCAATCTCCTTACCATCTCCTCGTTACCTTCTACTGTCGCCATTATATCACATATATGAAGTCGTCACCTCTGAATCGTAGCTCGTAGACTGTAATCTTGATTATTCCATGTACTATGCCAAAGTGTTCAAGATCTTTCATTATTTAGGCAACTTATAATTTTTTATGCTTTATTGTTAGAAAGGTATCTTATGAAAAAAGAGCTATTAGCTCTGGGGCATTTAAGAATTCATAATCTTATAGTATTACGTTTTGAATTTCGTTTCTTAGTATTTTATGGCATTATAAGTCAGAGGTTAGCTTTCAAGCTTTATAACAAAACATATTACATTCTACCATATTCATTCAGATCATGGTTATGCATAATTGTAAAAGCATTGCAAATCAGAATCAAAGGAATTATTGATAATGCCATACCATAATGTAAGCACTCAATTTGCTCTATGTGAGCTGTATGTAATGAAATGATCAATACAATCCATATATATACATTGTATACTTCAAGCACAAAGAAACAATAATCAGAATGACACCGTATCATCCGATACATAAACAACAATACTCACATGATATCCTAAAGTTACGGAATATCTCAAAACCACAAATTCATCTTGCTCCTATTCAATTTCTCTCTTAGTCCTTATTTACAAAATCTTCCAATAATGTATTTACCTTGTTGTAATTTCTTGAATGTTGAAGACTCAATCTTCACTAATAACAATCCTTAACCGAGACACACACAAGCTTCTTCAATAAAAAATATAGTTTCCATTTTATTAGAGAGACAACCCAAAGAAGAGGATGAATCTGCTCCCCTCTTTCTTCCTTCCTAGCAAATGACCGGTCTCCCCTCATTCTCCCCCAAAACATTTCTTTTTTTTTTCTTTGTTTAATAAAACAAATGACACTTAACAAGACATGCACAAGACACATGTTATTACCTTTTAATAAATTGGTTATTATCATGCAAACTCAAAAGTTTGCCATTTGCTCATTCTAGTCCCCTTACTCTTACTTTAATTATTCCTATATTAATTTTTACATTCTCAATTATAAGAAAGAGGTCCTAATAGTTAATACTACTAATTATACATTTCATGGTAACAATAAAACTCCACCAATTACTTACTATACTTTATAATTTAATCATAAGGATCTTAATAAATTACAATGCTATAAAATATCATAGCAATCAAAGGAAAATCACAAATAAATTTATGAAACTTCTAACCCAATTCTAGGGTATTACAAATTCCTCAATTACACCGAGATTAGAAGAAAGAGGAAGAACAGGGATAATGTATACTCCATTAGTTACGATATTTACAAAGACAGGACATTGGACATATCTATTTCGGTATGATCAACGTTAAGCTTGGGATCGGAAGCCATTTTTTCAAGACGGAGAAGGCTGCCGGTTGCCAGAATTGCCTTAGCATCAATATCATGCAAAGATCGGCGGTACAAGCTCACGGTGGCCAAAGAAGCTGCTTCGAATAGTTCTTTACTGTTATGAGAACCCAAAAGGCAATGCCCCAATATCCTCAAGCTCGGCTGCAAAAGCTCCCATGGCAGTGGAATCCTCCTCTCGTTCTTCACACCTGCTGCCCAAATGTCGCAGAACTCACAGAATTCAATCTTCGATCTCGCCGGCATTTGAGATATCTTGGCGTAGTAAAGTTCTAGAGCCACGCCGACGATCCTTGCCCTCCTTGACGATCGCATTGTGCCATGGGGCTCCAGCGTCGGAGATATCACCGCTAGGTTTAACTCCGTTGTCTTGTTTTTCACCGACCCTTTGGCATCGTGGTAAATGCTGGGCTGCGACAGGTCGGGTACGTTGACGCTCACCGGCTGGCCGTCGCGGGCGGTGGTTTCATGGGCGTAGAGGGCTAATAGGATGGCTTCGAAGCCGGCGAGGGATTTGCGTAGGGCGGTGCGGGTGAGGTAGACCCCGGCTATGATGGGGACGTAACGGAGGACGACGAGTTTGAGCTCCGGGTCGGTTGAATAGAAGGTGTCATAGAGCCAGCGACAGAGGTTGTTATCGCCGGAGCCGGAGTCGGGGTGGCGGAGGAGGGTGGAGATTTCGGCGGAGACGGTGGAGTCGTGGAGGAGGGTAGAGGAGGAAGAGACGGAGGAAGGGACGGAGGAAAGGATGGAGGAAAGGGTTTGGATGCACGACGTGGCTGAGGAAGACATTGATGAAACAAGAATGAATGAAAAACAAGGAGTTTAGTTTTCCATATTTTTAATATATAATCATTTATATATTTATTATTTTATATTTTTTTGCAACTTCAAACGAGAGGAGATAATTATGGAGTAAAAATAGGATCCTCTATTCTAGCTAAATAATATCACGATCAACCTTTCTTTTCTCCAAGTTTTTCTTTTTAAATATTATAATGAAATCCTAAACTTAAAGGAAAAATATTTGATAAATTCTAAGAGTAAGTTTTAATTTACCCAAGCATGTTCGTTTTAGTGGTTGTGAGTTTAATTTAGGGTTTAAAATTTTATGTTTTAGTATTTTAAATTTAATATTTAGGGTTTAAAATTATGATCGAATGTTTAGAATTTGAAGGTTTAGAGTTAAGTATTTAGATATTAGAGTTATAAAAGAAAATTCTGATACATGCACGTCAAATATTAACCCTAAAATTACTATGAAAATCAATTTTATTATTATTTGTATTATAATCATTACTCATTAGTATCTTCCTATTTACAAGATTAGGAATCAAATTTTGGATTTTGTTTAAGGATCAAATACTTCATTTCATTGAACTAACTAATTGTCGGTAATATAAATTTTATTATAATTATATATAAATTTCACTCTAAGTTTTCCTATAGGGTAATTTTAAAAATTCTTAAGAGGTTAAGAAAATGAGTAGTAATTTATTTTGAGAAAAACTTCAATATAGAGTCTGTGTAAACTTTAGTTTACACGGGCTTTTTAGTTTTAGGGGTTAGTTGTTTAGTTTAGGGTTTAAAGTTTAGGGGTTTGGGTTGTAGGATTTAGAATTTAAGGTTAGTGTTTAAAATTTAGGGTTTGGGGTTTAGTTTTTTAGGGTTTAGGTTTAATTTTGATTTATAGTGTAAATACACAGGCTTGTGTAAAATTAATTTTACACAGCTTGTGTATCAAAGTTTTACCCATTAAGAGAAAAAGTTTGATACACAGTCCGTGTAAATTAAAGTTTACACGTGCTTTTCAAATGTAAGGCTCAAGGATTTAGATTAGGGTTTAAAGTTTAGGGGTTTTGGTTGTAGGATTTAGAATTTAGGGTTTAGGGTTAGAGTTTAGGGTTTAAGGGTTAGAATTTAAGGTTTAGAATAAGAGTGTTAGGGTTTTAGATTTTATAGAAGGGTTGTGTAAAAATATTTTACACGGGCTGTGTATCAAAATAAAATCATTTTATTAAATAACATTGAAAAGTGGAGGCTTTTGTAAATATTACTTTGATTTTAATAAAAAAAACTTTGGCCTCCATGTAGAGTACTTTCTATTTGTTTCCAAACTTTATTTATTTTTTATGAAATTTATTTAGTTTATATTATCTTAACTTAATATCTAAAATAAATAGTTCAGACTGTATCAACATATTAGAAGACGATGGGTAAATCACTTTGCTCTATTGACGTAGATTTCTATTCATCTTTCTTTGCAAAGATTTACAATGCACAACCCACCAACTCTAAAAAATTCAAATACATTTACAACTTGAAAGATCAGCCATCATGTTCTTTGCCCCCCCCCCCCCGGCCATTGGTATCGGCGGCGGCAACATCTGAAAGTTGAGCCCAAACGCTCCGTGATTTTCCACCGCTGCTACAATCTTCCTCGCAACCTTTAAACTAGGGATGGGCATTTTACCCAGTCAGGCCCGATCGGGTTGAATTTTTTAATAAAAAAATTGAGTTCAGGTTCGGGTCGAGTTTTTATTAAAGTTTAGGTCGGGTCGGGTTTAAATTTAGGGTAAAAAATATTCGACCCGACCCGAGATTAATTGTGTATTTTTTTCTTAAATTTTTAGGAATATTTATAATAATACTCATTCTTTATATATATATATATATATTTTATAATTAGGTCCTTAAAATTGAATTTTTATTTATAATTTAATCCTTAAAATTATTATTTTTACAATTAAGTCCCCTAAAATTATCCTTAAAATTATTTTTTCAATTAGGTCCTTAAAATTATTTTTTTCTCTATAGTTCGGGTCGAGTCGGGGTCGGGCTATTTATTTTCGGGTCGGGTTTAGTGTATTTATTTTAGGGTCGGGTTCGGGTGGGCAAAAACCCGACCCGACCCATGCCCATCCTTACCTGCAATAGTTTTCAGAAGCTCAGACAGAAGCGAAGGGTGGTTATCTTTTAGATATCTAAAGCCATCTGGTCGTTTTAGTGGTGGAACTTAACGTTATTGATTGAGACCATTTAAAATATATAGTTTTTTAAGGTTTAGGGTTCAAGGGTTATAGATTCCACGAATTGAGGAGTTCAAAATATCTATCCTCCTTGTGTAGCTGTCTTAGTAACTTAAATTACAGTTTTCACCCAGCTTTTTATATTAAAAAATAAATCATTTGATATTATTAATATTTCATTTTTATTTATCTTATAATGTAGGTTGAGTTCTGAACAAATACAGAAATTCTAATAATTTATTTGATATAATAAATTTGCAATTCTTTAATATATATTGATAGAATACAATATTCTCAATAGTAAGATTGAGATATTGGGACGGTTTCAAATACAACTTGCTTGATAAATTCAATTGAGTAAAATACTAATTGAATATTTTTTTGAATAGTCTAAAGATGATTATAAGATAGTATCTGCTCATATATATTTGTAACCCTTTGATAATGGGCACACACCTTGTAGATAAAACGATTTGAACCCGTGTCTCCTAGAATGAACATCATCCACTTTTCCACTGGGACACTTGTTGGGTTCACTAATTGAATATTTATAAAAATAAAGTTAAATATCTATGAACATAAATTATATGAAAAAAATCACTTATATGTAAAATTAAAATTATTGCATGATAGAGCATGTTGTGATCATCAAGTGATCTGAGTTCGACCAATTTGTTTGCACGTAATGTGTTGCTACTTGCTAAAAGATAATGATTAATGAATAATTATTATCTTATAATCATACTAGTCAATTCAAAATAAATTATTACATAATGTTATAAATATTCATAAATTAATATTTTAACAATCTAATTATCATATTATCATGTACATGTAACGACTCAGATTTTAGAGCCGAGAGTCGGTTTAACCCAAAAGAAGAACTTCGCGTTTTGGCCATGAGTTTGGACCTTTGAGAGCCTTGTGGGCTTGAATATGGTTGTTGAGTTTGG
Source organism: Hibiscus mutabilis (assembly GCA_019671005.1). Taxonomy (NCBI): domain Eukaryota; kingdom Viridiplantae; phylum Streptophyta; class Magnoliopsida; order Malvales; family Malvaceae; genus Hibiscus; species Hibiscus mutabilis. Next base: position 41,551 of record JAGYYJ010003160.1, read on the forward strand.
GCCTTGGGTTTGTGGATGGGATGGGTTGATGTGGGAAGGGTAGAATGGTAACTTGCCCATGTAGAGAATGGGAGAAAAGGGTATTTAATTTTCTCCGCAAAAAAGTGAGATGGTGAGATCACCATTGTCCCTTGTCTCCATCCTTCACCAATTCCCATCTTTCTACTCCTCACCCACAAAGAAAGATTGAATCTTTAGCATTATAAGTGTAAATCTCAGATATCTCATTAAGAGCAGTGTAACCGACTTGTAAGGATCTACATTTTGAGGTATTGATCTCTAAGTTTGGTGGAAAATGAATTTTGAGTGGGGGTTGAGGGAGATGAACGGGATTGAGGGTTTTGGCTTCAATTCTTGTTGTTGAAGCTTATCTTTTGTTTCTTTTAATCTTCTAACAATGTTGTAACTCGTCTTACAACATCTTCTTGTAGTTAAAGAGGTTAAATTTTTTTTCCAAATAGATTGGGAAGGAGAAAGCTTGAAGGCTTGGCTTGCGGCTTCATTTCCAGTGGTATCATCAAGGTTAGTACACTACTAACTCCTTTGTTTCCTGAAAATCATAAAATTAGATTGTTTGTGCTTGGTTTAATGTTTTGGTTGGTTGAGAGCTTGAAACCCCACTAATCGTGAATTTCGGACTTGATGTTAAAATGATGTAAAAGCGATAGAAAACCACTTTAATCATCTTCCATAACTTGTAAGGGTGTTTTGAGGCTTAAACATGAAGGTTATGGGAAGTTGGGGGTGTTTACGAGCTCCAAAAGCTTGTTTCTGGGCTCGTGTACCGATACCGAATGAACTAGTATCAGTATCTCTTTGTTTTTATGGCAAAACTCAAGTCGAGATTGAAGGGGTATCAATACGCATAGGTGAGTATCGATACCCTCTGTTCCACCCAAATACTAGTAGCGTTTTTAAGTATCGGTACGTTTGGGGGAGTATCCATACCAATGGGTGTACCAATACACTACCTCGTGTATCGAAATGGGGTCGTTGGTTAAACCCTTGAATGTGTAATGCTGGGTATCGATGCGCTTAGAGGGTGTATCGGTACTGGGGTGTATTGATACTTGTACAAGGGTATCGATACGCTCTAGGAAATATGCCCAAAAATTATGATTTGAGTTCGAAGGGCCTATAAGTCGAGGACTAAAGCCCAATGGGCCTCTAATGTGGTAAAATGAATATTAAAGCTGAGAAATTAAGAATTTAACCTCTTACACGAGTATAATAAGTAATAACTTGGTAAATATTGAGTGACTTTGTAACGCCCCAGTTTTGGGCCTAGCAGTTTTGAGGTTTACTAGACGGTCTGGTGAACCGGGTTAGAGATTCGAGTCGGATTCGGGACCGTATATTTTTTGGTGAGATAAAAATATGAAAAAATGGTTAAAAATCATGTTTTAATATATGATTAATATTTATGGAATCAATTTTGGAAAATGAGATTTGGAGGTATAACATTTTGGCTAGTGGCCAAAATGTAATTTTTGAAAACTATTTTTAAAGTGACTAAAATGAAAAGGGTCAAATTCTTAGAATCCTTAAGGAGATATTTTACCAAGTTTTTGCTGGTGATTTCTCCCTTCAATTAAATCATTTTTACATGTGTTTTAAAAGTTAATTAAAAGGGGTTTTAGATATTAAAATTAGTTATTTGCCTTTAAACAAATTTAATGTAACTTTTCTCTCCACTTCTTTTCTACAAAAAACTCAAGTTTTCATCAAAAACCAGAGGTGAGGGATCCTTTTTACTTAGATTCTTGATCTACAATTGATTATATGACTTTGATTTACAAAAACCTCATTGAAATCTTGTGTTTTCCTAGCTTTAAACAAGCCAATTGAGGGAGAAATCACACAATAGGGGTAAAGTCCGTGATCTTCTCCATTGAATGGTTCTTTATTGATATTCCCAAGTATTTGATCCTTGATTTATGGTTTATAATCTGATTTTGTTTTTTTATATTGAATTAATTGATTTAATTGGGTAAAATTGATGAAATAGCGAAAGATGTTTTCCAGTGATGTAGATTGATTTTAAACATATTATGGATTTATAATAATGTTGATAAGTCGATTTTAACAATGGAACCCCAAAACTCTTGAATCTCTAATTGTTTAGGTTGTTAGAATTGTGTTTTGTGGAGTTGTGGTGACTGTTTGGTTGCTGGAAGTGTTAGGATGTTTTGATCCTGTTTTTAGATGTTAATTGATGATATTGAAGGCGTATAATTGTTAGATTATGGCTGGGTTGTGTTTGGAAATGATTAGATAATGTTTTCGGTTGTTGTGGTTGGGTAATTGAGAAATGATTGTGAGAATCCGTGAGGATCTATTGATGCAGTGTTTGAAGGCATTGAGATGCATTAATCCTCTGTTTTTATGTGGTTAAAACAAGGGAGGTTGATCCGGAAGTGATCATTGAGGTTTTGGAAGCTTCGGATGCTTGATTTCGCGTCGGCGAATCAAGGTTTCACGTATCGGTGAGCGAAAATGTGGTTTAAAGCATTTTGATGTTTTGGGAACAGAGTTTTGGGAGTTATGGTAGAGCTTGAAACGCTTACCTAGACTCGAAAGTAAGTATAAAGTGATTTTCTCTCTCGGTCGTGCTAGTTTGAAATGGTTTTATGCACTTGTTTTAATTTACATGTTACCTACTGTTTAAGCATGTTTTAAAGTATTTAATATACTGTTATTAAGCATGAAATGCTGAAGGATGCACATGGTAAGTGGTCCTTGTAAGTATGTGGTTTATACTTGTGTTTAAAGCATGTGATGTTGCTTTGGAAAAATGATTTGGTGAATGCTTGTTAAAACAATGAGGTAAATGGTAAATGGTTAATTATATTGGCAAGTGATATGGTTATAAAATTGTTATCGGATATAGTTGGCCAGCCATAAGGTTGAGTGCACTGTAAATAAGTCGCTTTGGATGTTGAGGGGTTTATACGGTGTACCAAATACTCCATCCAAGTACCCTAATAGTTGAGGGGTTATACGGTACTGAAAACTCTCGTTAGTGGATTAAGCATCTAACCGATTAAAGAGGGGTTGGTGTCCTCGTGGGTTGAAAGTGTACCCGGTTGTTAATGTACCGCGATTGTGATTGTATCGCTATTCCAGTTGAGATGGCTTGAAGTGTTGGTTGAAGACTTGTTGAATCTGTGTATCCGATGAACACTTTTGTTAATATACTTGTTTAATGATCACTTGTAACCCAATATAATTGTTATGTATGGGAATGCTTAAGTTAAGGTTAGCAATGGGATTTGTTGTTGGTTAATGATACATGTTGCATATGGTTTAATATGCTGGTTTTGAAAGTGTTAAAGTGCATGGTTTTAAAGGCATGATGTATTATATGATGATAAATATGGTTTGAAATGGGAATTTCATAGTGTTGATGGAAAATGGTTTTAAATGCATTGATGGTGTGTTATTTTTGAGCACTCTTTACTAAGCCTAGTGTGCTTATGCTTCCTTTGTCCATCAATGCAGAGAACTAAAGGTTTGGGAGGCAGCGGGAAGCAAGGGATCTCAACAAGACTAGGTAATCAAAGTATGTTTTTGGAATTAGACTATAAGTAATAAGGGCAATGGGGTTTCCGTTGATGTTTCGGGAGATGGTTGTTAAACTCCCTGTTCGAGAAAGTTTGTTTAGTTGCTATTGAATTGTAAATGGCCATTATAAAGTGTTTTTGGTGATGGTTTGAATTTTCATGCATTGCTTGATTGGTTTCTAGGAAGCATGCCTATAGATTTTCATTTGATGTAAGATGCCATGAATCGATGTTGAATCTGTGATGCTTTGATGTGGTTCGATCCTTGAATATGTTGGATATATGTTTGAAGCATTTTTGAGTGTTTCAAAAATCATAAATGGATGAAAACTAGTTAAAATTCTCATTCCAGGCCCAGAGGTTTCGAAACCTGGCCCCTGGTTTCGAAACTTGTAGGCCAAAATTGGCTATGGGGTGTGGTACGCGGGGAGTCGAACCGATACGTGTTTTAAGTTCTGGAGGCCTGGTTTCGAAACTTGTAGGGGTGGTTTCGAAACCTCTAGTATAATTTGGCCCCATATCGATCCGAAAACCCGTGTACCGAAACGAAGGACCGTTATTTCAGTTATATGTTCGATTTAAGCTTTGAAATCTTATAGTTTGGTTCCTAGATGTTGTGTATGCAATTGAATGAGTTTGGATGGTTGTTTTAAGCTAAAATTTGTCATGTATGCATGAAACGTGACTAATTGAAGATTGGTAAATCAAATTTTAAGTAAGTCCTTATAGTTTTGTAGATTTACATTTTGGTCCCCAAATATTTGAATGATAAATTGAGGGTGTTGTGGTAATCTAATGGTGATGAAATTTAATGAGATTTGATGGAATGAACTTAATTGCTGATTGGTAAACTTAATTGGTTAATTGAACCCTTAACTTATGGAAATTACATCTTGGTCCCTGAGTTGTAATAATGTTCAATTGGATGTCAACTCGATGCCCGATTGAGTTGCGTTTACACCTATGATCAGTATGTACATGTAGGTTAATAATTATGCCTCTACATAAAATAAAAGAAAAAAATTGTTCATGTTTTGAGCTTTATCTTCACGTTTTACTTCCGTAAACCTAATGTAGCTCGCTCGGTTCGGTCTTGCGACTAGGCCAGGTCGATAGGGTTACATTTGATGGTATCAGAGCCAGGTTTGCAAAAGGTTGGGATGTTGTATTTGGTCATTTACTGTTGCTTGTCATGCACGATGCTTGTCTATTATGTTCGGTGATAATTAGAAGATTGATATGATTATTGTGATGTTGTTATGAGCTATAATCTGATATTGATATGCAAGGTGGTTGAAATATGCACGTTGAGTGTTTATGTTATGTTGGGGGAAATTTGGGGAAACCCATTGCCTTATTATTATAGTCTGAAATGTATGATTTTGAAATGAAAGTCTTGGATCCTTGCTTGAAGCTGGCTTGATTCAATTTTGTTTTGAAATGACTATCATGTCTTAAAAAATGTGTTATGTTACGACTGAGAGGAGAAATGAGATCTAGCAAGATGTTGTTACCTTTGGGCAGTGAGTTGAGGAGAATGTTGTGTCTCCTAGGGTGATATGATGCCTTGTTATGGGCGATGTTTTGAGCCAGAGTTGTTATGGGCCAGAGTTGGGTGATCTGATGCGACATGTACCGGTTGAGCCAGAGTTGGGTGATCTGATGCCTTGTTATGGGCGATGTTTTGAGCTTGTAAGATGTTGTTACTAGAGTGTGTGTGTTTGCACCAGATGTTGGGCAAACGAGGTTGCTGTTGGAATATCTCTATAGTTTGGGAGGAGTTGAGTATCGTGAGTTGTCACCCGAGGCATCCGAGACATGGATGGCTAGTGTTGTTCAAGTTTTGGATCAAATGGGGTGTATTGGCGCCCGTAAGTTAGGATGTGTTGAATCCCTATTGCAAGGTGATGTTTTTAGTGGTGGACAATTGTATCTACGGGTGTGGAACCCAATGATGTGGATTGTGAGTTTTTCATGTTGTTTTTAAGAAGAAGTATTTCGGGTTTAGATACTTGGATGAAAAGAGATGAGAGTTCATGGTTGGGATCAAGGTCGCGTGTATGTGGTCGAGTTATGATGCAGATTGTTCGGTTGAGCCGGTATGCTTCTAAACTGGTTTTGGTAGGGAAGTGTCATTATGACTGAATCCGATGTGAGTTGGTACATGATGTTAGGGTGTACATGTTGGCTTCCTATTACACCATTTTTGACGTGTTCGTACACGGGCGAAGTGCATTGAGCAGAACCTGGGTTTATCGGTTTCATGTAGGAGGTTTTGGCTCTGGCAAGAGAGTTACGAAATCTAGTTTTGGCAGTGTTCAGTTAAAAGGAATTGTGATAAAAGATATCACCCTGAGTTGAGGCGAGGTGATGATGGTGTTGGGTGAAGATCGCGGGATTAGAGTATTTAGACTAAAACAGTATTTAATATACGTTGAGTATGTGGATTATGTGATCTCATGAGGCAGTATTATCTGTATTTGTTATGTGGATTGTAAACTCATGTGCTTTTCGTTGATAACGTTTGTGGGAGCTGTGGTTTGAACGATCGTCTCGTAAGTGTTGGTTGCGGGAATACATGTGGCTAGTTCTTCCGGTGAGACGGTTGTTGCGAGAAGGATGTTTGGAAATGATCATCGATGCTTTAAGATCTTGAGGTTACGGTTGTTTTGTTGGAGTTACAGCTCTACAGTTTTTGATGTAATCATGGGTTTGGATAAGTGGCTGGAACACAGAGCAATGGTTGATTTTGAATCCTAGCGAGTTACCTTAAAACTTGCTGATAGTTACGAGGTGGTAATCATGGGCGAGAATGTTTAATTCTTGTCTAATGCTATTTTGGCATTGGAAGCGAGTTGTTCGATAGATTTTGGTTGCAAGGTATCCCTAGCCTATGTTATGAATCCAGGGTCATAGGAAGTGCGAGCTTAGGATAGTCGTGTGGTATGTGAGTTTCTGGGTGTTTTTGAGGGAATGACCGGGTTTGCCATTAGATTGAGAGGTTGAGTTTGGCATTAAGTTGTACGAAAACACAAATCTGGTGTCTATTGCTCTTTGTGCATGGATCAAGGGAGTTGAAGAGGTTAAAGACGCAACTTTAGGAGTTGCGTGATAAAGGGTTCTAGATTTGTGAAAAATGAGGATATCATGATGCGAATGTGCTTTGGGTTCTAGGTAGCTGAACAAGTTGATGTTTTGTTGATCAGTTCGGGGGTGCTACAGTGGTTGTATGTATGAGATGAGGTCTGGATGGTATCTGTGTAGGTAAAGGATGTGGTTGTGTTTAGATTTGTCTTTTGTAAGGGGGATGGCGATGTGAGTTCTTGGTGATGTCGTTTGGTTTGACCGATGCATATGCTGCGTTCATAGTTTTGTTGAATCGGGTAGTCTGATTTTTTGGGGCAGTTGGTTGTTGTGTTTATTGATGTTTTTTTATGTGTGTAGAAGCACCGGGAAGGGCTTTGATGGATAAGTATAGTTGGTTTAGTAGATCTTTAGGAGAGGTGAATATTGCTCTTTGTTTGGGAGGTGTGAGTTATGGGTATGTTGCTAAGAATTCTGGTTCTGAGGATGTTATTAGTAAGTGTGAACGGATAAACATACACAGTGCAAAAACACTTATATGTATATGTAAATATGTCAGTACATGCATACATTCGGGCATAACATTAGAGGTTTTGCATATATACACATAGACATCTATGAGGCCATATAAGTGATCATGCATACATATGTTCACACTTAAGGATGACTAATCGGAAATCAATGGTGTGATGGTATATGTAAGGTAACGTATGAATGTGGTTTTGGTGTTATGGTTCTTGGGAGTTTGGCTGGTGCTAGTTTTTGGGCGACCGAAGTTAGAGTTGGCAGGTTGTGGGTTTGCTAGATCCAGTTCTTAGCATCGAGGTTATTTGAGGCTGTAGTGTTGCAAGTAAAGTTGTGGTTTATGCATCTAGATAGTTAAATGTGCACGAGCACTTTTGTCCTACGCATGATGTGAAGCTTGCCACGTTGGTGGTTGTTTAAATGTTTTAGAGACATCAATTCTATGATGATGAGTGTGCTGTATACACAAATCGTGCGTGGTTAAAAATGAAAAAAATGAAAAGATTGATGTTTTGAGTTTTTTACAACCTAGATGGTTGGGGTTGTTTAGGAGTTATAGTTTGGTGATTGAATATCGTTCGAGCTAAGTTTATAGCCGATGCTTGGGTTGTGAGAGTTGCGGCAAAATTAAGGATATTGTTTACGCGGTTGGGTGTGATGTGTGATGGAGACTTGATGTCAAGTTACAAGTGAATTCATTCAGGCCACAGTTGATTAGATGAAGGTAACAGTGTGATTATGCATCAATATCTTATGTTCAGGTTATTGGGATAAGGAAATCCGATGGATTTTCACATTAAAGGTTATAGGGTGTTGTGTTTTAAAGATCGGAATGTGGTGTCTCTTGATGTTGAGTTGAGGTGTATGGTTTGATGGAGGCGCATGCCAGTTCTTGCGAAATGCATTCCGGTAATGCCAAGATATATCGAGGTTTGAAAAGGGATTGCTGTTAGGTTGGTTTAAAGGGAGATATGGTTGATTTTGTTGTTCGATGCATGGTATGTCAGCGAGTGAAAGCTGAGCATCGATTTTCTTTCGGGTTGTTGTAACCGTTGAGGATACCGAAATGGAAATAGGAAAGAATCACCAGGGATTTTGTGTCTGGGTTGCCTTTGGCACCGACCGAAAAGATTCTATTGGGTAGTTGTTGATTGAGTTGAGAAGTGTGTACACTCTCGTGGCTATGCTTGTGATGTATGTTTTGGAATATGTGGCAGATTTGTATATTGACGGGTTAGTGCATTTGCACTGTGTGCTTGAGTTCATAGTTTTAGATGAAGATCCGTGGGTTACAGTGAGGTTCTGAGGGTGTTGCTTGAGCTTAAGTGTATGTACTTCATACCTATCCCGGTTGGATGGCAGGTTAGAGCATAGAATTCATGTTTTGAAAGATGGGTTGGGTTGTGTATCACGGAGCTTTTGGGAAAGTGTGAAAGGCACATGCCTTTGATAGAGTTTGCTTTAATGGCAGTTATCATGCAAGTATGCAGGTGGCACCGTATGAGGCGTGTGCGGTTGGAGGAGCCGTATGCCCGTGTGTTGGGCTAAAATTAGGGAAAAGTACATTCCCATGTTTGATGTGTGGAAAGGCACTAGTGAGAAGGTGAAGTTGTTATGTGGGCGCTTGAGAGCAATTTTGGATCATCAGAAATTCTACGCGAATTTGAGGCGTAGTGATTTAAAGTGTGTTGTGATGGTCAGATGATCATGATGGTATCACCTTGGAAGAAGGTGATGCGTTTTGAGGACCATACGATTTTGTTGAGTGTGTGGGTCATGTTGCTTATTGTTGAGGTTATCTCATGTGTTGGAGGGGTTCCATGATGTGTTTCATGTGATGATGTTGCGAAGGTATCAGTTGGATTCCTTGCACTTTGTGCCGGTGTAAGGCATTGTGTTGAGATCTGAGTTATCTTGTGTGAAGGACCTGGTGGAGATCCTTGTTGCTAGCGGTAGAGTTCAGGGTGGTATATTGGTTGGCCTTATTAAGGTGTTGCGGAGACACCGCAGTGTTAGGAAGCCGCGTGAGAATGTAAGTCGAAGATGTTGGGGCGGTTTCTACTTTTGTTATCTCCGAGTAAATTTTGAGGACGAAATTTCTTAAGTAGGGGAGATTTGTAACGCCCCAGTTTTGGGCCTAGCGGTTTTGATGTTTATTAGACGGTATAGTAGACCGGGTTAGAGATTCGAGTCAGATTCGGGATCGTACATTTTTCGGTGAGATAAAAATATGGAAAAATGGTTAAAAATCATGTTTTAATATATTATTAATATTTGTGGAATCAATTTTGGAAAATGAGATTTGGAGGTATGACATTTTGGCTAGTAACCAAAATATAATTTTTGAAAACTGTTTTTAAAGTGACTAAAATGAAAAAGGGTCAAATTCTTAGAATCCTTAAGGAGCTATTTTACCAAGTTTTTTCTGGTGTTTTCTCCCTTCAATTAAATCATTTTTACATGTGTTTTAAAAGTTAATTAAAAGGGGTTTTAGATATTAAAGTTAGTTATTTGCTTTTAAATAAATTTGATGTAACTTTTCTCTCAACTTTTCTCTCCACTTCTTTTCTACCAAACACTCAAGTTTTCATCAAAAACCAGAGGTGAGGGATCCTTTTTACTTAGATTTTTTATCTACAATTAATTATTTGACTTTGATTTACAAAATCTCATTGAAATCTTGTGTTTTCCTAGCTTTAAACAAGCCAATTAAGGGAGAAATCACTCAATAGAGGTAAGATCCGTGATCTCCTCTATTGAATGGTTCTTTATTGATATTCCCAAGTATTTGATCCTTGATTTATGGTTTATAATCTGATTTTGTGTTTTATATTGAATTAATTGATTTAATTGGGTAAAATTGATGAAATAGTGAAAGATTCGAATTGGATCTGTTTTCCAGTGATGTAGATTGATTTTAAACATATTATGGATGTATAATAATGTTGATAAGTCATTTTTAACAATGGAATCCCAAAACTCTTGAATCTCTAATTGTTTAGGTTGTTAGAATTGTGTTTTTGTGGAGTTGTGGTGGCTGTTTGGTTGCTGGAAGTGTTAGGATGTTTTGATCCTGTTTTTAGATGTTAATTGATGATATTGAAGGTGTCTAATTGTTAGATTATGGCTGGGTTGTGTTTGGAAAGGATTAGATAATATTTTCGGTTGTTGTGGTTGGGTAATTGAGAAGTGATTGTGAGAATCCGCGAGGATCTGTTGATGCAGTGTTTGAAGGCATTGAGATGCATTAATCCTCTATTGTTTTGTGGTTAAAACAGAGGAGGTTGATCCGGAAGTGATCATTGAGGTTTTGGAAGCTTCGGACGCTTGATTTCGCGTCGGCGAATCGAGGTTTAGCGTATCGGTGAGTGAAAACGTGGTTTAAAGCGTTTTGATGTTTTGGGAACAGAGTTTTGGAAGTTAAGGTAGAGCTTGAAACGCTTACCTAGACTCAGAAGTAAGTATAAAGTGGTTTTCTCTCTCGGCCGTGCTAGTTTGAAATGGTTTTATGCACTTGTTTTAATTTACATGTTACCTACTGTTTAAGCATGTTTTAAAGTATTTGATATACTGTTATTAAGCATAAAATGCTGAAGGATGCACATGGTAAGTGATACTTGTAAGTATGTGGTTTATACTTGTGTTTAAATCATGTGATGTTGCTTTGAAAAAATGGTTTGGTGAATGCTTGTGAAAACAATGAGGTAAATGGTTAATTATATTGGTAAGTTATATGGTTTTAAAATTGTTGTCGGATATAGTTGGCCGGCCATAGGATTGAGTGCACTGTAAATAAGTCGCCTTGGATGTTGAGGTGTTTATACGGTGTACCGAATACTTCATCCAAGTACCCTAATAGTTGAGGGGTTATACGGTACCGTAAACTCCTACTAGTGGGTTAAGCATCTAACCGATGAAAGAGGGTTGGCGTCACTGTGGGTTGAAAGTGTACCCGGTTGTTAATGTACCGCGATTATGATTGTATCGTTATTTCGGTTGAGATGGCTTGAAGTGTTGGTTGGACACTTGTTGAATCCGTGTATCCGATGAACACTTTTGTTAATGGACTTGTTTAATGATCACTTGTAAGCCAATATAATTGTTAATGTATCATTGAAAGGTTTATGTTGTATATGTGATTTATACATGTTTACTCTTTAAGCTTTGCATATGGTTGTTATGCATGGGAAGACTTAAATTAAGGTTAACAATGGAATTTGTTGTTGGTTAATGATACATGTTATATATGGTTTAATATGTTGGTTTTGAAAGTGTTAAAGTGCATGGTTTTAAAGGCATGATGTATTATATGATGATAAATATGATTTGAAATGGGAATTTCATAGTGTTGATAGAAAATAGTTTTAAATGCATTGATGGTGTGTTGTTTTTGAGCACTCCTCACTAAGCCTAGTGTGCTTACGCTCCATTTGTCCATCAATGCAGAGAACTAAAGGTTTGGGAGGCAGCGGGAAGCAAGGGATCTCAACAAGACTTGGTAATCAAAGTATGTTTTTGGAATTAGACTATAAGTAATAAGGGCAATGGGGTTTCCGTTGATGTTTCAGGATATGGTTGTTAAACTCCTTGTTCGAGCAAGTTTTTTTAGTTGCTCTTGAATTGTAAATGGCCATTATAAAGTGTTCTGGGAATGCTTAAATTGAGGTTAGCAATGGGATTTGTTGTTGGTTAATGAGACATGTTGCATATGGTTTAATATGCTGGTTTTGAAAGTGTTAAAGTGCATGGTTTTAAAGGCATGATGTTTTATATGATGATAAATATGGTTTGAAATGGGAATTTCATAGTGTTGATAGAAAATGGTTTTAAATGCATTGATGGTGTGTTGTTTTTTAGCACTCCTCACTAAGCCTAGTGTGCTTACGCTCCCTTTGTCCATCAATGCAGAGAACTAAAGGTTTGGGAGGTAGCGGGAAGCAAGGGATCTCAACAAGACTTGGTAATCAAAGTATGTTTTTGGAATTAGACTATAAGTAATAAGGGCAATGGGGTTTCCGTTGATGTTTCAGGATATGGTTGTTAAACTCCTTGTTCGAGCAAGTTTGTTTAGTTGCTCTTGAATTGTAAATGGCCATTATAAAGTGTTTTGCTGATGGTTTGAAGTTCCATGCGTTGCTTGATTGGTTTCTAGGAAGCATGCCTATAGATTTTCATTTGATGCAAGATGCCACGAATCGATGTTGAATGATCCTTGAATATGTTGGATATATGTTTGAAGCATGTTTGAGTGTTTCAGAAATCATAAATGGATGAAAAACCAGTTAAAATTCTCATTCTAGGCCTAGAGGTTTCGAAACCTGGCCTCTGGTTTCGAAACCTGTAGGCCAAAATTGGCTATGGGGTGCAGTACGCGGTGAGTCTTATCGGTACGTGTTTTAAGTTTTGGAGGCCTGGTTTCGAAACCTGTAGGGGTGATTTCGAAACCTCTAATATAATTTGGCCCCGTATGTTGTGTGTTCGATTTAAGCTTTGAAATTTTACAGTTTGGTGCCTATATGTTGTGTATGCAATTGAATGAGTTTGGATGGTTGTTTTAAGCTGAAATTTGACATGTATGCATGAAACCTGACTAATTGAAGATTGGTAAATCAAATTTTAAGTAAGTCCTTATAGTTTTGCAGATTTACATTTTGGTCCCCAAATGTTTGAATTATAAATTGAGGGTGCTGTGGTGAACTAATGGTGATGAAATTTAATGAGATTGCATGGAATGAACTTAATTGTGGATTGGTAAACTTAATTGGTTAATTGAACCCTTAAATTATAGAAATTACATCTTGGTCCCTGAGTTGTAATAGTGTTCAATTGGATGTCAATTCGATGCCCGATTGAGTTGAGTTTACACCTATGATCAGTATGTACATGTAGGTTAATAATTATGCCTCTAGATAAAAATAAAAGAAAAAAATTGGTCATGTTTTGAGCTTCATCTTCACGGTTTACTTCGATAAACCTAATGTAGCTCGCTCGGTTCGGTCTTGTGACTAGGCCGGGTCGAGAGGGTTACAGACTTATTTGTAATAACAACCCTAGGGATCATTGGTGGATCGTGTGTTTTTACGTGCCAAGTAAGGGCACCTGTGTGGTTGGGTCACTTTGATTGGTGGGATCTGGATACTTAGTGAGAGTGTTGCAACACTAAGAGATAAGCTCCCAGATGTACATTCCCGAGGCTGTGTGACGTCGGGCCTCATCCGATGATACTCGATGAGAGATTCTGAGTACAAGTGTTCATTCCCGAGGCTGTGTAACACCGAGTCTCACTCCAGGTTTGTTGGTATGGTGCATGTATATTGTGTGAGATTATTTCATCATCATTGCTATGTGTTTAGGCGGTTAGAGGTAGCGCCATATGAATTATATTGTCATGATGTCATTCTTAGCTACATGCTCTTATTTATGATTTGTTTGAACCTTGGTTGAATGGAAGTGTATCTACTGAGCTTCGTTAGCTCAGCGTTCGAAATTGTTGTTTTCGTGCGCAGGTTAGTAGGTCGGAGTGCATTGTCGGAGCACAATCGGAGTAGGATCTCAACTTCAACTTGTTGTCCGAGTACAATACTTAAATTATTGGGCTATGTATTCGTAGGACTCTATGTTGTATTGTAACTCATATTTTGGATTTTAATTATGTGTCGAATGCTTTTAAGTATGTATTTTTTTAATAGAGCTCCCATATAACTTTTAAATTGGTTTATTGACTTTGAAATACTCAAACTTATAATTTTATAAAATAATTGTGTTAGACTAAATCTAGTAGCAAAATTTTATGACTTTAAGTTTGGGCCTGAGGCTCAATTTGTAACATCCGAATTGGGGACGTTACAGTACATTTAAGCTTTATATAGACTTAATTTTTAACTGACCCTAACTATATTCCCATTTTAATATTTTATTTTGTATTTTATTTTAATATTTAAATTATCATTTTAATCTCGTTTTATCATGACGAAATAAATTTGAATAATTAACCTTCCGTTAAAACAATTAATTAAAGTTAATTAATATAATTTTGTTTTTAAAACAGTATTTTTAACATTCTTAATATGATATTATAATATGTATTCTGTTTTTCGCTCTCGATAAAATTAGCTCATAGATTGGAACAATAAAGAAGAAACGTGGAATTTTTTTCCCATCAAAATGTTGTGAGCACACCAAATGTAAATGATAGAAACTAATGAACAAAACAGGACAAATGTAAACACGAAACCCACAACCAAAAAATAGTACAATATAAAACTGTAGACGTCCTACTGAGAAAATATAAATCTTAACAAAAATGATCTGACCTGTTCTTTTCAATCTTCACCAGTTTCGGATCTCAATTATGGTTAGATAAAGACTCTTACTTGGCCATCATGACTTTGACAAACTCCTCATAGTTTATCTGTCCATCGCCATCGACGTCAGCTTCGCGGATCATCTCATCAACCTCCTCGTCTGTAAGCTTCTCACCAAGATTTGTCATGACATGACGAAGCTCGGCAGCCGATATGAAGCCATTCTGGTCCTTGTCAAACACCTTGAATGCCTCTTTAAGTTCCTCTTCTGAATCAGTATCCTTCATCTTCCTTGCCATCAGGTTAAGGAATTCTGGAAAATCGATGGTCCCATTTCCATCAGCATCAACTTCATTAATCATATCTTGGAGTTCCGCCTCGGTAGGGTTCTGGCCAAGCGATCGCATTACGGTTCCCAGCTCCTTGGTAGTAATGCACCCTGCGACAAGGATAAGAATAAATGCAACAAACGAATACTACGATATTGGAATGAAACAATCAACACCATTAAATACATTTGGGCAGGGGAAAAAAGACGCAGTAATTCTATGTCATTCTGGCTCAAATATCAGAAATGAGTCCAGCGCAGATATAAACATTTTTTCCGAGTTTCTTCCATATACCCAAACATGAATTGTACGCGAGAAAGCAGATATGGAAACTACAAGGGGGAGAAAAGAACCGTCGGAGTAGCATAACTGTAAAGACTTCCATGGCCAAACATGATTTCAATGTAGTGTGATCATTTGTGGATTAGATAATAAATACGAAACAAGTAATTGCTTAAAACCTATACACGTCATTCCTATCATAGAAGAAATCCATAACCCTAATGTAGTGTGAGACGTTATATTGTTAAATTTCTTTTATTAGGATAACAGATCACGAAAAAAAGCAATAGAATTATTCACGAGACTTGAATTTTCATCAGTATTAACCTATAATTCATAGGTATTGAGCTTCAAGAACACTAAATAGACACGTAGAGGTTGATTTTCAAGATGGAACAATGACGGTTCAGTTAACGGGAATCGAGAAACTCCACTATTACGATTAAAATTGTACACAAGAAAATGAAACGTTTAATCATGATTATGTCAAAAATCAAATAAAACAAGCAAATTGAAACCAAAATATCAAGCACGATTCATGCTACAAATCACCAAACAAAAAGGACCTAATCCAGATCCTAACACGTCAAATAAATGAAATCAATGAGACGACCAAGGAAGGTCAACAATAACGAAAGTGAAAGAGAGAAAGAAACACTTGAAGCAATAAAAAAGATGAAAGAAACGAAATCATAAAATAAGATGAAAAAGGCTCATGAATTCATAATTACGAAACCTACGTACGTCATATCATTCAAATCGCAAAAGAAAACGATCACAAAATTAAACCAAAGGAAACAAAGAATTAAATAAAAATTATGCATCCAACAAGAAAACAAGGCTTAGATCTGCGAATCGGAGGAAGAAATTTATTATAACATTGTTAAAAAAAATAAAAACATTGAGAAGTAAATTAAAAGAGAAAGATAAGGGACCATCGCCGTCCTTGTCGAATAGGCTAAATGCCTCTTTGAACTCGGAGATCTGGTCGTCGGTAAGCTGATCGGCCATTTTTCTTTCTTTCTCGGAAAGATGGCGTTTGGAGAGAGGGAAAAGTCGCGGAGGAGAATAAGGCAACGTGCGGAGTGGAGTGCGGAGAAATGGAGATGGCAAGGAGTATATAAAGGGCCCAAAGTTAGGCCCAACACAAATTCAGGCATCTAATTGTCTCTCATCCGCAAGCATTTGCTCACTTCTCTCTCTCTCCAAACTCAACGTATGAAAATATATTATATATGGAAAAATTTTGACACATAGTCTGTGTAAATTTTAGTTTACACGTGCCTTTTAATTTTAGGGGTTAGGGTTTTAGTTTAGGATTTAAGGTTTAGGAGTTTAGGTTGTAAGGTTTAGAATCCAAGGTTAGTGTTTAGAATTTAGGGTTTAGAGTTTAGAGTGTGGGTTTAGTTTTTTAGGGTTAGGGTTAAGAATTTAGGATTTGAGTTTTTATAATATAAATACACAGGCTTGTGTAAAATTAATTTTACACAACATGTGTATCAAAGTTATACCTATATATATAATGCTACCACTTGTGAAAAATAAGGCTTCATTTTGATTTAAAAATTAGAGTCGGTTTTTACTTTTGTTTTTCTTATAATTATTAGTATTCGATTCATTTATTTATTAATCTGGATGAATACGATAAAGATCTATAATGAGATAATATTTTTAACTCGGTTTACCATTTACTATATTTACAGTACTAAAATATAAATATTTGATCTCACTTAAAGAACTTAATATCTAATCTCAGTTTACTCCATTCGTTTTTCTTCTTTTAGAAAATAAACAAATGTGTTTTGATTGATTATTGTAAAAATAATTTCAAATAAATAAAAATATGTGAAACCTTTTGCTTTAAAAATAATTAAATTACCCTAATTTAAATTATCAAAAGCTTGACAATTGGTTTTAATTCCTTTATCAGATTGAAATTTAGGATCCAATCTTTATTTTAGACTGACATAATTTAATTTCTTTACTACTAAGCCTAAATTTTAATAATTACTGTCCCTAAAGTGACTGCATATTTTACTTTAAAACAAATTTAAGCATCAATTAATTTGTAAATTGTTGGCTAAATATGATCCGACTGGGGTTTTTTTTTCACTTGATTCTGTTCATTTGACCGAATATTTAACTAATTTTGTCTCTCAAAATATAATATATATATATATATGATAAAAAAAGGGCAGTAGTAAGTATTTTTTTAAGATATTTTTTAATTTATTCAAGTTTACACAATCCATGTGAATAGGGTTTAAGAAAATCAGAGTTTGACATTGGAATTGAACTTTTTAAAATACGGATTGTTTTAATCAGGGTAGAAATATCAGTAAATAAATAAATAAAATACACTTCCAAGATTAAAAACAAAACCCCTTGGCTACACACTGTCTGCGACTCTTCGTATCAGATACATTTTATGATACGGGTATAGTGGTATGACTCTCTAAAAATCCTCTAAATGCACACGGGAAATAGAAAGAATTGAACATATCCGTGTCAGATCCGACACTCGCACCCGAGACCAAATAACATGTGTGAAAAAAAGGCGAAAGAATGCTGTTACGTTATAGCCATCAATGGTATATCTACTCTACGTTTATAAAATGATGAAAGAATGCTGGAACGTCAACTTATACTCTAAAGAATGCTTAATCTTTAAGGCAGCAAATCTTTTGATATATTCACCAAGTAATGCCTGGCTTCAAATGCTTTAATTGGTAAGTGATGGTCAGATGTTCTTTATTCGACGACTCGTCTGTAGAAAAGAAGATAAGCGGCGGATGTCTTTAACTTCTCCGGGCTGATCGGATAAACACGGCTATCATCGAATTCATACAATCGACCACCTCCATGCTACATCAAAGAAACAAAAATTAGAGTATTCTAGTCATTATGTGTTGGTCTTTCCACTTGAACAAACCCACAATCCATAATGCCAAACACAAACACAAACATAAAGGTTCGTGTTAATCTGATTATGATTGATATGAAATACGATCTTTTCCGACAAAGAAGCTTTCTTTGTAATCAATTTCTTCTATGGAAACAAAATTCATGGTTAGGTCTTCACTTACATGGACAAATGCAGTATAATGACCACCCCTCATGCTTCCATAGTGATTGCTGACAGCATAAAGCATGTAACGGTTAGATAAATTGCCATTCTTATAGCCGATATAATTTGACAAATCGAGATTGTCAATGGGAAAATCAACATATGTCTCCAGCTTGTTTTTCAAGAATCGGTTATACGAGAATCTTTTCAAATGAATAACCAGAATTTCAGGCAGCCTCCAGAGATCCAATTTTTTACTGGCTTGCCGTTGTTCTTTGCAGCCTGGACAGTACCTAAAATCACATTAAACAAGACAATGAATTAGAAACACAACAGCAAGAAGTAAATGTATGACACTAGTGTCTATGAATATTCGGACATTGCAAGTAATGATGAGTTATTAGCTCGTAAAAAGGGCATTGCTAGTTGTAACAATCAATAGGAACGACCTAGAACAAGAAAACATAGCAAGGATCAAAGTAATCAAAAGAATAAGATTCCACCTGCTCAAGGACAGGCGCATAATTTTATATTAGGGGGTGAACCTACAAAATTCTAGAAGGGTGAACTTATAAAATTTTAAGGGGGACGAAATTAGATTTTCAATAGGAAATACATAAACAAATTTCTAAAAATTTTCAAAATCATATAGAAATTTCAAAAGAATAAGATTCCACCTGCTGAAAAAGTTAATCCTCCCAAATATAACACAATTAAGATGCATAATATTTCTTAAGCAAAGTTCAACGAGCGAAAAATATAGGCACTGACCACATGTCTTCTGGTCCAAGTGGCTCCTCCATCAAGAATGCTTCAAGGCACTTATAAAGAGAGACAGATTCCTGAGGTCTCTTTGCAAGAAAGCAAGACTTAAAAATCTGAGGTAAAGAGCTAAGAAGTTGCATATCATAAGTTTTAACATAATTTTTTGGCCAGGATGCTAGAACATTTAACCTCCCGGGCACTCCAACCACTGGTAGTGATTCACCCACAACTATCGGGGATTCCTTAACTATTCCCTTTTCATCTGTTACATAAAACTGTAATTCAGCCTCTGAAGGTGAGACAACCCCATTTGCATCAGGGAACTTTTCAAACCCATTTGAAACCAGAGATAATTCGTGTTCTTTCTGTAAAATGTCTTCAACGGCAGCGGTCTCAGAGGTATCACAGTCATCTAAGACTTTTTCAGCAAGTGTCTGAAAAGGATTTAGTAATTTCAGGTAGATACCGTGGATCTCAGATCCAGTAACAACATTAGAAAGCCTTGCTACCAGTGGAATTCCGATTGTCTTCCAACTTGAAGCCAGTTTCCCATGGATGTACTTCCTCAAGAAAAGAAATGTCGAAAAGCTTCGATTAGAAACAAACATTACACTTTAAGTAAAATATATTTTTTGCCAACCATAGGGGCTATCAACAGGTCAGAGAACGGAAACGGAAGAAGAAGAAGAAGAAACAAAAATAAGGTACAATAACAAGTGTTTTATGTCTTTTGGGGGCAAAACACCGATAGCATGTGATTGGCAAGTGAATAAACATCTTTCATTCCCAGCTAATGTTGAGAGGTAAACTAGAATTGACAAAAATATATATCATCATTTTCAGATATTAAGTTTACATATGGATTGTGTTCAACCACAGTTATCTAACCTATAAGATTCATAAAGCAATCCAAAAAAGCATGTCATTATAAAGCAAGCAGCAAGGTTTATATTACGTGCAATGAATCATATTCTACCGAATCTATAACAAGTGATTGATAACAAGCACTCATAAATATATATATCAGTACCAGAAATATCTGGTAATCGCGTGGTGCCCAATTTCTTATTTTTCAATAAAGAACCCGTATTTTAATAAGTAGCACAAGACATGCATACATATGTAAATCAATCAATCGCGAAGAGATAGGAGTTAAACATACTCCTCCATTTGTTGATGCATAAACACAACTGTAGGAGCTTTGTCAATGTCTTTAATTAACCGATAAGCAACCAGTCTGTCATCATCTCTAATCAAGGATAAAGAATCAGCAGGCTCTTCAAGATAACGTATAATCCGGTTGTTGTATATCTGTAGTATAATTTAATATTTACAACTTTTATTAAGCATTCATAAGCTAAAATGATATTATTAATTAACCAAGCACATGCAGTTGTAGTAAAACAATGCAATGTACCTCAGCCACCAGAAGGGTCTCATCAGCCCCCAAAGAAGATGCAGCACTTAGAGCCTGGATAAGGTCTTCAAATTTCCCACTCTTCGGGACAGTAACTGTAACTGGAGATGGTTGAGAAGTTCCATCAGTACTGATGACTGTTACAGTCATTGTCCGCAAAGTTGTTGATGGTAAAGGTAGTGACAGGTACATGAATGGATCAAATGTTGTGGAGACCTTTTTGCATTCTGGACAAACTAATGTTGATTTAAATTGACCCTGCAAGGAATATAATCCCGACCAATCACGTAGAATAATACATTTATCAACAAAATGAAGCAAATATTACCTACTTTTTCACAGAAAATCAAAATGTTATTAAAGATTGTAAACAAATAAGATCCAGCTTGCCTGAGGTATTTCATTAAAACAAATTCAGGAATCAATCTAACATATTATTCCATTGCTAAACAAAATCAACCATGCTTTATAGGAATAATTGAATAATTGATTCCATCTACAATCCATGAATATAGTCTTTCTACAAGAACACTTTAAAACACAAACGAAAACAAATTAATCTTACAAGATGTAAGCTACAACCATGCCCACATACAAAAGAAAATAAATGTGATGCTATCTACTACTTAAACCTCACAAAATTTCTTTTTCCACAACCAATGTCTTAAGGAGTTCAAAAGAATGGAAGTTAAATAACAACAGCATACATAGTGATTATCATGTACAACCATATGAGTCATATAAAACTTTCCATATGAGTACTCAGAACTGAATAAAATCACAGGAAAAATAGAATTTACTTGGCACACATCAACAATGATAGAATCATTGCGAGCAAGGTGGTTTTGCCAATATTCATCAGCTAATTCTTTGTCTTGTCGGCCTTCAACATCCTTCACTTCAACATAAGGCTTATTTTTCACACGATTGAGATCCTCATGGAGTCCATCCAACAAAAATGCAAGAAGTTCCTGAGATGAAAAACACATAAAACTAATCAAGAAAAACGTTGAATTTTATCACATTAAAATGGTCCACTGAGGTGAAACAAAATCCAACTATTAAGTGCAAGGAAACATTCACTGACTTGAGAATCATGCTGATTGAAGCCATTGAACTGAGGGGCAAAACGGGCAAGCTTTGATTTAAATGTTCTAGGTGACACAGGGGTAGCTCCAGGGGACCATAACCTCCTCAATAGATCCCCAAAGGCTGAAGCAATCTCACCCTAAAGAGGGGGAAAAAGTGCACACCTTAAAGGATACATACAACTAAGAACAATTCAAACATCAGGCTATTCTGAAAAAACATATTAAATATGATCAAACGTTAACAGTGAGATTAAACTAAATGTAACATACATTCATGCCCAAAGGATTGTCATGATTTACTTCACTAACATAATCTCCAAGAAAATAGTCAACCATCATTGGTGTATGAACCAAGCACTGAATGGCACTGTTCATGAAACAAGTATTTCCAAGATTTTGTAATCCTGTCAATC
Organism: Hibiscus mutabilis; assembly: GCA_019671005.1. Taxonomy (NCBI): domain Eukaryota; kingdom Viridiplantae; phylum Streptophyta; class Magnoliopsida; order Malvales; family Malvaceae; genus Hibiscus; species Hibiscus mutabilis. The sequence goes on from JAGYYJ010003160.1 coordinate 63,391, forward strand.
CCAAAGAACAAGATTCTCCAGACCTTCCAAATGTTGATGCAGCAGCACGGATGAAATTGGAGTTTGCAATGCCATTGCAACCATTTATCAGGACTGAAGCACCGGAAGAGCCATTTGCAGGATGTTGTGCCAACATTTCATCTTTTTTCAATTCTCTACATTTCAAGGAATCTGACAACCCATACACTTGTAACTCCGGGACAATCTATAGATAAAGAGAAGTAAAAAAACACTACTGGCATACATAAAAAAAAATTAAAACTAATTATTTATGTGATATATATCAACTAAGCAACAAGAGAACATTCTATAAACATGGAGGGGAAAATCATTTTCCCCTTGCTTTAAGATTAGTTCACACTTTGCCTCACAGTGGGAAGATTGATTCCTTTATCCTTCCATTTACACAAATTCTTTTAAGGGAAAAATATTACTCACAGTAAAAGCACTTAAGGTATAAAATTCCCTCTCGAGGCTACAAGTACTGATTTATAATGCCGCAGAATTCTGTCTTTGTCGGAGATTTGACAAGACATTATTTCTAGAAATTTTAGCCTAACAAAGTAATCAAAGAAAATAATAGCATGGTGGGAATAGTTAATGCATTGCAAATGGCCTAATTGAACAATAAGGAAAAAAATGAATCAAATGGGAAAAGAGAAGCAGAACAAATATTGGAGCTAAAAACCTAAGAATGACATCTTCGATGGGGATTGAACACAATCAAGCAAATGAATTGGCACAAACTAACATCTCATTCAAAAGAAAAACTATCAAACTACATCTTACCTCCAGGTCTAATTGGCGTTGACGGTCTTTAAGAAATCTACTTCTCTCACTCAAAAAATATAGAGTTGTCTGCCCAGAGAAGTCCCAAATCCGTAACTGCACAAAAGAGAGACTTATATTGTGATCCCCTCTCACCAGTACATAAAAAAACTCCCTAATGATATGAAAAATTACCTGCTCAGAATCTATACTAAAGATTTTGCAGGCTCTTCTGAAAAGTTATGCTGTATTGTCCTGTAAAAAGTGAAACTTAATATAAGCACAAAGAATCAAGAGCATGCAGATCAGAAATACAAAATATTCAGAACTTGAACCAAGTACGAAATTAATAAGCAATGCATCATGTGAGAAATCTACAAACCATAGCATGATTATATTAATACTTTAATTGTAAGAACATTAAAAATAGGAATATAACAAACATAGTAATCATTCAATCACTGAGTCATTTGACAACAGCAAAGGACTAAAATCAGAAATCCGCATGTAGTCCAGTTAATGGATAGATAATAAAAATAACAATGATTCAATATGACTAATTACTTCTGTAACTATGCTTTTATAACAAGCATGGAACGAATATGTAAAGCCTTTCAGAGTGATAAATGAACATACACCTTTCCTATATGCTACCATGCTCTTTTTCCATTTTACAATAATTATAGTAATTGTTAGAAATGTTAAGAATTAAAAATAAATAAATACACTTGCAAAATGTGGGAATATAAAAGGCATTCTATTCTGGCAAATTAGACATTATAATATCTATGACCAGACTAGTGTGATGCACTTTCTGAGACCAGAAGTGGAATAATTGGTTACTTAAATGAACTTACCTTTTTGCTAATTTTTACTCCCAATGAATTTGTTTCCCGTGGAATAGTAAGTCTTAACTGCAAAGGATACACATCTGCCATGTCATCTCCAGCAGCTGAAAAACCTTTGCTACATTTTGCTGCTACTTTAACATCACTGTGCCTACATGGAACAGCAAAAGTAGAACTTGAGAGATATAAAAGGCACTTTTAGTTTATACACTGATACCTCAAACACTAGAAGTGAATTCCAGGAATCGCATTTAAGAAATTGAAAAGCTATATTACTTTTCGTTCTAAAACTCATACAATCAAGTGGCAAATACCAGATGTGTAAAAAACAAAGCAAATGCAGAAGGAACCAAGAAAAAGGGAAATGGTCCAAAGCTGATCATAAATGTCAAACTTTTTTTTATGCACATCTATTGCAAATAGATCAAACAGACCATAGCTGAAGGAACCATCTTAGATTGGGAGGATGTGCATTGTAGTTTTCAGCAATCAGCATGAAACAGATTGTACACTAGTCAAAAACATTTCAAACAATATTAGTAGGCCCCATAGTTCATGTAGACTTTAGATGATGCAAAAATTCAGAAAGCAGATCTTGGCTAAATGTGTTTTAGAAGTTTACACATAGTGTTATACACTTTATAGAGAGCATGAATCTTAGTGATGTACATCCAGGTGCATGGATTTAAATTAGGACAATCTTCCGTGTTAAGAAATATCGACCTACTTGTTCATGGACCTATTATGCTATCATTCCAAGGAGCAATGGAAACACCCCGATCATATAAAACACAAAGTAGATAGTTTGTTACATAAATCTAACACAGAAACTTCAATATACCAAAATTATCACATTTCTCAAGTCTAAACAATTCGAGCAAAAGAAGAACTTCACTTTAGTTCACTTGTCACATACAAAATCTGTTCTTTTCTCTCCACTCGAATCAATCCAATTAACATCCATTGTATAAATTCTCAAATGCAATGCAACCCTGTTATTCAAACAAACCAATGGACGAGCGGAACTACCTATTAAAACTGTTTGACATCGATGGCCGCTGCTGACTGATCGGACTATACTTTAAAATAATCTTAAAAATGTTGGATTAAAATTCAATAATAGTGGGCACATATGTATAATGCACGTTGCTATTATAAAGTTTAACACGTAATTAAGTGACCAATTATGTTACACGTGTTATAGGTACTGAATTGTCATGGAATTAAAAGTGTAGATACCATAAGTTAGATTTATAACTCAATGAGGGGCAGAGTTGTAAATATTAATAAACTGTTTTAATTCAGTTTATATAAAGGGTAGTGGTCCCCGAGATCTAGGTTAACTTGCATATCTCTTTTCCCCGTCTGAGAGTTGTGTGCTAAGAGGTAATCTATCATCTTGGAAGATCAAACCCTCTGAAAAATCTCCATCAATGGATTCAGGTACGCTTCCGCAAATCTAGTATTTATTCTTAATGATTTGACATACATATCGATCTAGGGTTTATATTCGTATCGAATATATATTTTGGTTCATACAAGTGGCATCAGAGACAGGTTATGTCGAATCATTAAGATCATATATTTTTTGGTTATTAATCTTTCATCGCTATTTTTTCCCATCTGTAATCTACGATCATTAGGTTAATTTGTTGAGTTTTTCGTTGGTCGCATCAATGGATTCGGATTGGAAATTGAGGTTTTCTTTTTGTGGGTTGCATTATCGAAAGCCAACTGAAAATTTTGTTTTCTTGATTCATTTACTTTTGCGGCAACCTTCATCTCCAATAGCCCTAACCTTACGTATCTAATTTGGTTGAATTTAGGGTTATATAATGAAATCTGACGGTTTAGAAATTCAAGGGAATTATGTTTATGTGCTATTTATATAATTTAAGTTATTCATTTTTTTTTGAATTTCAATTTCGGCATATTGTTATTATTATTAAGATTCTCGGTATATGAATTTGCCTTTAAATGTTATATTGTTTTTGCTCGTTTAGCAAACGATAAAATAACTCAAGTTATGAAATATATATTTTATTTAACATATATTTTCAATTTGGTTGGATCAAAATTTTAGTTTTGATCATCGTATAAAGATAAATCTTTGGAAACAGATAAATTAATGTTTTGGCTATGTCTAATATTTTAGTGGGTTAATTGAAACACAATGTCACCAAAGTGGGCTTACGTGTAGATTAACTTATTTAAAATATCAAGATGTTTGTGTTTTTGTAATTCATGCGTTTATTAATTGGCCCAAAGGAAAATTAATATTTGGCGAATTTCAAATAACACTGTGGTGATAAATGTGTGACAATTATAAGGTAATTTATGTGTGCAATATGTTAGTCCAAAGATTAACCTGTTGTTCAACATAGTTTATTGTCAATGTTTGATTGCTACAACGAGAGTACCGCTTACAGTTAATATTACTGTCCAAAGACTTGATATTAATGTTGTGTTTGGTATCTTGAGGGGAATTAGTCATTATTTTGAATTTATTTGTTTACTTATGAATTATTGGTGTGAGCATATTTATTTATTTATTATTCTTTTGTTCTATATTCAGCTAGTTCTTCTGCTGCCACAATATCTGCTAATGTCAATTCAATACCCATGCTTAATGGGACGAATTTCAAGGAATGGAAAAGGCACTTATTGATAGTGCTTGGCTGTATGGACATAGACCTTGCGTTAAGGGAAGAACAACCTGCACCTCTCACTGCGGTAAGCACCCCTGATGCAAAAAGGGATTTTGAGAGGTGGGAACGTTCTAATCGCATGAGTCTGATGATCATGAAACACAGCATTCCGGAAACCTTTAGGTGTGCAGAATCTGAAGAAATTATTCAGGCTAAGGATTTCCTTGACAATATTGAGCAACGTTTTGTTAAAAACGATAAGGTTGAGATGACATCACTTCTGAATTCTTTGATGTCCATGAAGTACAAGGGTCAAGGAAATATAAGGGAGTACATTATGGAAATGTCTCATATTGCTTCAAAACTTAAGGCACTTAAGATCGAGTTTTCTGATGATTTACTCGTCCTTATGGTTTTAGTATCGCTTCCTGCACAGTTTAACCAATTTAAAATTAGTTATAACTGTCAAAGGGAGAAGTGGACTCTAAATGAGCTCATTTCTCATTGTGTTCAAGAGGAAGAAAGGTTGAAGCGTGAGAAAACTGAAAGTGCTCATTTGTCTAGTGCCTCTAAAGACAAGGGCAAGAAAAGGAAATATCAGAATGAAGCTGCTAAGGGTCCAGCTCAAAAGAAACAAGAGAATGTTCCAAATAATTGTTTCTTTTGTGACAAGCCTGGACACATGAAGAAAGATTGTACCAAATATCACGCATGGCGTGCAAAGAAAGGTATGAATCTTACTTTGGTCATTCGAGGTTAATTTAGCTTGAGTACCTAGAAACACTTGGTGGTTAGATTCTGGTGCTACTACTCACATAAGTGTTTCTATGCAGGGTTGCCTGAGCTACCGAAAGCCAAGTGATGGTGAAAGAAACATCTTTGTGGGCGATGGAAAATCGGTGGAAGTGGAAGCAATTGGGCATTTTAGGTTGTTATTAGGAACTGGTTTTTATTTGGATTTGAAAGACACTTTTGTTGTTCCGTCTTTTAGGCGGAATTTAGTTTCAGTTTCTTTGTTGGACAAATTTGGTTATTATTGTTCATTTGGAAACAATCAGTTTACTTTGTCTTTAAATTCAAGTATTGTTGGAACTGGTTATTTAAATGCTTATGACAACCTTTATTTGTTAGATACAATTGCATCCTATAATGAAACCTTGCATATGGAATCACGTGGTACTAAGCGAAAATTAAATAAAGAAAATTCAGCATCATTATGGCATAAACGCTTAGGTCATATATCAAAGTGTAGGATTGAGCTCTTGTGTCTAATGGTATTTTAGAGTCCCTTGACTTCACAGACTTTAATGTTTGTGTTGATTGCATCAAGGGAAAGCAGACCAAAACTAAGAGATTAGGTGTCAATCGTTCTACAGACGTCTTAGAATTAATTCATACTGATATTTGTGGGCCATTCCCTACGGCATCTTGGAATGGTCAACAATATTTCATAACATTCATAGACGATTACTCACGTTATGGGTACCTATATCTCATTCATGAAAAATCTCAGTCTTTGGACGTGTTCAAATCCTATAAAGCTGAAGTTGAGAATCAACTCAACAAAAGGATTAAAAAGGTTCGATCTGATCGTGGTGGTGAGTACTACGGTAGATATGATGGATCAGGTGAACAACGTTCAGGACCATTTGCAAAGTTCCTAGAGGAATGTGGTATTATCCCACAGTACACCATGCCAGGATCACCTAGTATGAATGGTGTTGCTGAGAGACGTAATAGGACTCTTAAAGATATGGTAAGAAGCATGATTGCTCATTCTACCTTACCTGAGTCACTTTGGGGAGAAGCATTAAAGACAGCAGCGTACATTCGAATAGAGTTCCCACTAAAGCAGTGAAAAAGACACCTTATGAGCTTTGGGTGGGTAGAAAGCCCACTCTAAAGCATTTTCACATTTGGGGATGTCCGGTGAGGCAAGGCCTTATAGGCCACTTGAAAAGAAATTGGACTCCAAAACAGATGGCGCAGCTACTTTATTGGTTATTACGAGCGATCTAGGGGCTATAAATCTTATGATCCCATAATTAAGAATATTTTTAAGACGAGAATTGTAATATTTTTTAAGGATGTTGAGTTTGGAGGGAGAAATAAGGTAAGAGACATTGTCTTTGAGGAGGAATTGAGTTTTAACTCAGTTCCTACTATCACTTTTGATGATGTTCAAGTTTCTATACCGATCATCAATCAAGAAGTGAATCCAGAACCTCAACAAGACAATGTCGAACAGCTCCCTCTTATTCAGGATGAGGTAATTGTTCCAGAAGAGCAAACTCAGCAACCTCAAGAACAAGTGTCATTAAGGAGATCCACGAGAGAAAGGAGAAATGATATTCCGGATGATTATATTGTATTTCTCCAAGAAAATGAGGATGATAATGGAATGATGGAAGATGATCCGATCAACTTTCATCAGGCCATGCAAAGTATTAACTCTCAAAAGTGGATTGATGCCATGCAAGAAGAGTATAAATCCATGCAAGACAATAAAGTTTGGAAACTTGTCCCATTACCTAAAGGTGCAAAACCAATTGGTTGTAAATGGATTTTTAAAACCAAGAGGAATACAAATGGTAATGTGGAGAGGTATAAAGCACGTCTTGTAGCTAAAGGTTATACTCAAAAAGAAGGCATTGACTTTTCAGAGACTTTCTCACCAGTTTCATCGAAAGACTCATTTAGGACAATCATAGCACTTGTAGCTCATTTTGATCTTGAGTTACATCAGATGGATGTTAAGACTGCGTTTCTCAATGGAGAAATTGAAGAAACAATTTATATGGTGCAACCAGAAAACTTTGAGTCGGGAGACCCAAAGAATATAGTTTGCAAATTAACAAAATCCATCTATGGACTCAAACAAGCTTCTCGTCAATGGTATCACAAATTTCATCAAGTAATTGTCTCGTTCGGTTTTGAGATGAATATTGTTGATGATTGCGTGTATCACAAGTTTAGTGGGAGTAAGTACATATTTTTGGTTTTATATGTCGATGACATTTTGCTTGCCACGAATGATATAGGCTTCTTTGCGCACGAAACCAAGAGATTTCTATCTAAGCATTTTGAAATGAAAGATCTTGGGGACGCTTCTTTTGTTTTAGGAATTCAGATACATCGAGATCGATCTCGGGGTATTCTTGGATTGTCACAAAAGAACTATATCGATAAAGTACTTAAAAGGTTTGGCATGCAAAATAGTAAACCAATAGACACCCCTGTCACTAAAGGAGACAAGTTTTGTCTTGCCCAATGCCCTAAAAGTAATCTTGAAATTCAAGAAATGCATAAGATTCCTTATAAATCAGCTATTGGGAGTCTAATGTATGCTCAGGTATGTACGCGTCCGGATATTGCGTACATTGTTGGGATGTTAGGCAGATACTCAAGCAACCCTGGTATGGACCATTGGAAAGCAGCCAAGAGGGTTATGAGGTATCTTCAGAGAACAAAAGATTATATGCTCACATACAGGAAATCAGATCATTTGGAGGTCGTAGGGTATACGGATTCGATTTTTTTGGGTGCCAAGATAGCAGAAAATCTACATCAGGCTATATTTATCTGTTAATTTGGTGGAGCTATATCTGGAAAAGTGCCAAACAGACCCTTGTAGCTTCTTCCACTATGGCAGCAGAGTTTGTAGCATGCTACGAGGCATCTAATCATGGAATATGGCTGCGAAATTTTGTCCTTTGGGCTGCGTATTTTGGAGAATATAGAAAGACCACTTAAATTATTTTGTGACAATAAATCAGCAGTGTTGTATTCCAACAACAATAGGAGCTCGTCTAAGTCAAAGCACATTGACATAAAGTTCCTAGTTGTGAAAGAAAGAGTGCAAAGTGGACAAATATCCATAGAACACATTGGGACAAACTCTATGATAGCGGATCCCGCTCAAAAGGTTTACCACCCAAGGTCTTTCATGAGCACACTTTGCTCGTATGGGTGTTACATCATTTAAGGATATTATTGTTTGAGTGGGAGTTTGTTATTTGTTCACTTTATGTTTATGTTTATTTTCAGACATTTATGTATTTGGTTATTTTCTGATCGTAAATAAAGTATTGATTAATCCACTCTTTTCTTATTTGGATAAGGACCTCACTTATGTTTAAAGAGGACCATTGGAAATAGGCATGTTCGGTTCACATTTACATGTAATTTCCATGCTACGCATCCATGATTGATCTATGTCATTTGATTATGTTTATATACGTGACCATTGATGGGTCCAGTCATGATTGATATGGCAAAGACCGCTTTGATCCTATATGGATATAATTGATGGACGAGATTGTTATAGAATACCTATTACATGATAGCAAATTTTTGAGCTCATAAGGTCGTACATTTGTCAGGTAACATATGTTGCCCAAGTGGGAGATTGTTGGATTAAAATTCAATAATAGTGGGCACATATGTATAATGTACGTTGCTATTATAAAGTTTAACACGTAATTAAGTGACCAATTATGTTACACGTGTTATAGGTACTGAATTGTCATGGAATTAAAAGTGTAGATACCATAAGTTAGATTTATAACTCAATGAGGGGCAGAGTTGTAAATATTAATAAACTGTTTTAATTCAGTTTATATAAAGGGTAGTGGTCCCCGAGATCTAGGTTAACTTGCATATCTCTTTTCCCCGTCTGAGAGTTGTGTGCTAAGAGGTAATCTATCATCTTGGAAGATCAAACCCTCTGAAAAATCTCCATCAATGGATTCAGGTACGCTTCCGCAAATCTAGTATTTATTCTTAATGATTTGACATACATATCGATCTAGGGTTTATATTCGTATCGAATATATATTTTGGTTCATACAAAAAACACTCACCATTTAAGAGCCTGCAACCACATTTCTCCATGAACCAAAGCATAATCCCGTCCTGAAACACTGACCTCACCATTTTCACCACCGTGCAAAGAATCCTCCTCCTTCCTCAAGTTGAAAGTGAGATCCGAGTTAAATATGTTGTTGATTAACTTCATCGGACCCGCATACGATGTTCCGGGTGTTGCTGTATACAAAACCCCCTTCTTCCCATCAGATCCGCCTGAAGTTGAATCCTGTGCATCTTTCCACCACCTTCCAAATGAAATGTATAAATACAAATCAACTCTTCAACAATGTAGACATTGTCAAATCACTATAAACCCCAAATTGAAAAGGCAAAAATACAAACAGTTTAAACCCAGTTTCTAAAAGATCAAAACAATGCTGGCAGAATTGAATGAAAACTGAACAAACCAATGAAAAAATGTCTTTTTTTTTTGTTACCAAGAAAGTCACCCATAAAGGAGCAGCATGGGAATTAAATGTTTCTTAAGATTCACAATTACACTACCAAAGATTGACAACTCCATTAATAACCCAACTCCCTAAAAAAACTTTTTTTGTGTGTTTGGATAAATTATAAGTCGGGCTATTGTAGATTTTATGAACTGTTTTGTTGGAAAGGAATTTGACCTGAAGGGGACAAAGTAAACTCGCTGGTCATTGTTATTTTTAATGCTGACGTCTGAGTCGAGAAGGTGAGTGGAATCGGACAAATCCTCGGAAGGGAGACCCAGCATTTTTAGAAGAGAATTCAGAAACTGAAAGAAAGGCACAGAGCTTCAAAATGAAGAGAATTCAAAATGAAGAAAGGCACATATATATATGTGTGCGTGTGTGTGTGCGCGCGTATTTGAAAAATTGGCCTGGCAGTTACTGAAGGGAGGCAAAAGATTGTTCAACCTGTGGAGTCCAAGGCAAGTTCCGAAGGAAATAGAAGAAAACAAGGCCGTGGAAGGGGCCATTCTGTTTCTGGTAGATGCCGTGGGTCTAAAGCTAACGATCAGATAAGACAACAAATATCTAGTCCAATTGTAACACCTTCAAATGGTCAACACGAGAACTCTTTACATAAGGTGTACCTTTACTGGCACTGGATGTTATGCTTTTGATTCTCTACCTTATAATAGTTAAAGTCGTCAGCACCAAAATTTTTCTTTATATTTACTCTATTGCAGCCTATTTGGTATGTTGGACTGTTCATTTTAGTGTATGGGCTAAGCTCAAGGTAAAGGTCAAAATAATAAAGTTTAAAAAGTAAATGTGAAACACGGAAGGAAAATAAACTAATCTTGAGGTCATGGCTAGCATTTTTTTCTGTTTCTGTTTTTAAGCTAATTTTCTGGAGTCCTTTATATTGTGTTCTGAGTGTACACTGTTCAGAGGAAGGAGATATATGTGGAAAAACAAATAAAAAGTAAGGCCTCTGTTGATTAGAAAAGATGCGTATGCTTTATATCGGATCTTAAACCTGCAAGACTCCAGTGTCCAAGTGTTCCCTTTTATTTTTTCTTCTACATTTAACTGGTTTATCAAGAAAGAAAATTTAAGAAGAGCTTTTCCTTTCTTAAATTTTGAAACAAATTAAGGAAATCAAAAGAAAATTTTGTTCTCTTCCTTTATGGCATACCAGACTGTATGGCAAAATTACATAGTTATTAATTTTTATTATACCAAATTAGTTATATGAGTCATATCACATACACTCTTAGGCAGTTTGCTATTGTATTCGTATCTCAGGATAGTAGGCCCAAAGAGCAGTTCCAGACTGATCAGCGCACTTCACTAGAAGTATGTATCTTCATAAAGTTCGTCCAATTTTCAGGCAATAAAATTCGTTTTTTTTAATATTTTTTTAGTTCAGAAATGGGGAGGAAAAAGGACTTTGATTTGCTTTTGCAGCCAGTTATTCTTCTTTTCTAAAATATATACTTGCGCCATTTTCCTCAAGAGGCATGTCAGATATTTATAACTCAGTTCTGTTTCTTTTGGTTGGGAATCTAACTTAGGAAGAGGTAACATCTTTACGTGCAAAAGTTTCAGCATTGGAGGATGACCTACGGAAATGTCGTCAAGAAGCCTCTGAATATCAAAATCTTTGTCGGCAGCTAGAAAAGGTTTTTCAAGCGCCTATGCTAATATACAGTGCAAACTTCTTTATTTACTTGCTACTCACATTTTAGTGTTTATTGTGTTTTGGCAGGAATTGAAAGATATTAAAGATTATGACCAGCAAATAAAGCCAAAGGTGTTTATTACGCTTATATCACACCTCTAGTACATTTATAGTGTAGACCTTAGATGAACGTGATTTTCCTCATGGTGTTTTCCCTCCTCAAGGGGTGGAGGAGAAAAGATTATAATGTTTGCAATAAGAAATATATTAACTTTCTATTCATGCCTTTAACTAAATCCAGGAAGGGATCCTTTTTTTCTTTTTTAATTTTTATTTATGCTCAGAAGCAACTACATTACTTTTACTCATTTTCAGATAAAATTAACACATTCTAGATGGGATGGTTACTGTATATGGTTTTCACATCCTTCTTTATTCTGTTTGATTACAAAAGCAACTAAATCTTGTAGACGTAAGCAATGTTTGCCCCCCCTCGTCCAACGTAATTTAATTCGTTTCTGACGGAACTTACAAGTTATGTTTTTTTATTAGCTGTAACAGGGGCTTGTTCTTTGCTTCATTCTGGTTTATGAAGCTGGTTATATTTCCATAAACCATGTGTCTTCTGAGGAGCTTGTTTCTGTAATATTCTTGTGGACTGTTAACTTTAAGCGCTCAATTTAACTTCAAAAATCTTGTTCCTTCACAAAGGCAGAATATCAAACTTTATAAATATGTCACCCATGCCTAAAGAGGAAAATGAAAAATAACAGTACTAGAAAGGGAACGTTTATTAAGTCTGCTTGATAGCAATCTATGGTGTTGGTTTTAATTCTGGGCTTCTTATTTAATCGTGGTTTAGAGAACAAAAATGATATCCGATCTGTTGATAGCTGTTTCAAAAGCTGAGAGACAAGAAGCTAGGATGAAAGTGCGGCAGGATTCCTTGAGAGTCGGAAATGTGGGAGTAATCAGGTATATAAAGATTAAATTTCCCGTATTTAGTTTATGTTGCTGAAACAGATTCCTCATGCGTAATACGATGCTTAGTCTGAGAGGAAAGTTACCACGTTGTCCATAATTCCTTGGTACTAATAAAAAGTGTGATTCTTACAATAAACATATGTGGGAGGAAAAAGCGTTTTGGTGAATCATATAAATGCAATATTTCTTATAATTCTCTCTACATAAGTGGGAGGAAAGTTATTATGTGCATCATTCATGTTAATGTTGTACCACAGTGTTACAACTCATTATGTCTCTGATTAATGAATTTACCCCATGTTCTTTTTGTCTCCAGAGCTGGAACAGTAATATCCGAGACGTGGGAGGATGGGCAAGCATTTAAAAATCTAAATGCTCATCTTGTATGCTATTCTTTCTATATTGTCCATGTAATCATAAAAGGAAAAGTTAATGTAACAATTTAGGCCCTGGGATTCTTCTTTTCTTATTGTACACACATGATTATTTTATTTATTTTTAAAAATGTCTCCCTTTCATTTTTTTTTAGAGACAATTGTTGGAAGCTAAGGAGGCTGTTGAACGACAGAGGAAACAATTGAAGAAGCGACAATCTGGTAATGCATAATTTCTATGATTACAGGGTATAAGAATTCTGTCTGTACTCCTTGTTACTTGTTAGTTCAAGTTCAGATATTATATGGAATAGATTTAGGCATATATTAAGTCTGTTTTAGTTGTTATGGAATCAGAAATAGTATAACTTAAGAATGTGAGTTCCTGTCCAAAGCAATATGTTTAAAATGCTTACATATATGGTTTTAAGTAGAGTGCACGTGAGATCAATTACCATTATGATAAACAATAAAACTATAATAAGCATTAGACAAGGAGAATTTTTACCCTTTATGAGGCAAGGAGCAATCCTTAAAGTAATGAGTTATAAACCTTTTGAGAGCCAATCTCTTAAAGAAAAGTTAGCATATTAATGATAAATATGATTGTAAATTGAATCAAAAATAAGTTAGAACTATAATTACATCTAATAAGTGTTGATATCAAATATTAGTAATCAGATAGGACTTACCCGAAATGAAGAGAAAGCGAATTTGTTAAAGATCAGTCCGGATCTTTGTAGCGGTTCACTGTTTTACTAATATCTTATGACTCAATTCCAAATAAGTAAATAAGTTTCTCGTTAGCCATCAGATGACCAAATGGATGCCATGTTCTATAGAACTTTTTATTGGATCCTGGCATCCAGGCATCCAACAAGCTTCAATTTTATAAATAATGTGCTATTTTGAGCCAACTCATGAGAGATGTGCTAATCAGGTGTCTCTTTAGCCATTCCTTGCTCAAGATGCATGTTGAAAAGATTTTGACCTAACTTTGACTTGGTGAGTTGTGAGTAGTGATTTCTGACATTTACTTGCACCCAACTTCTACTTGAAGACCACTCTGTATATGTGCCTAACTTTTACACACGTTAATGAGCACACTCTTCGGTAATGGAACATAAACAAATACTGTAGCATGCACACACACATACATCCAGCATGACTCAGACAAATAAGATTGTAAAGGAATATACTTCTAAGTACTAAGCTAAGGACATCTTTCTTTTTTTTGAAGACAAGGGTGATGCTAGTGATTTAGAATCTGGTGCACAAGAAGAAGATATCCTAATCCAGGATGAGATATACAAATCACGTCTAGCCTCTATTAAACGTGTAAGCTTATCTCTACAAGCTTTTGCCTTATTTGATATTATTAAAGAACATAATGGTTATGTTGATTTTTTCCTTGCAATCCACCATGATTGAGTTATGATTTTTCTTTAGGAGGAGGAAAGTCTTCTCCGTGAAAGAGATCTCTATGAACTAGATAAGGGAAAGCTTATACGTGAAATGAAGCGCATCCGAGATGAGGATGGGTCCCGTTTTAACAATTTTCAAGCACTGAATAATAGATATGCCCTTTTAAATCTTCTTGGCAAAGGTGGATTCAGTGAGGTTTATAAGGTCAGAACTCTGGGAAGCTTGTATTTTTTAAATATTTTGTGAAGCATGTTTAAACACAGCCTAGTAGACATGTCAAAAGTCTAGAAATCCTCTGCCAAAATTGGCAATTGTGAATATATATCTTTTTGCAGTGATTTGAAGTAAGAAATTTCGGGCAGGCTTATGACTTGGTAGAGCATAGATACGTTGCATGTAAACTTCATGGTCTGAATGCTCGGTGGAGTGAGGATAAGAAGCAAAGTTACATAAGACATGCAATTCGAGAGTACAACATTCACAAGACATTGGTGCACCATCACATTGTTCGGCTGTGGGACATTTTTGAGATTGACCAGAATGCTTTCTGCACTGTCTTAGAGTACTGTAGCGGTAAACTAACTCAACCACATTTCATGTCTGGGAGCCTTTTTTATTTAGTTTCTTGGTAGAGAAGACCTACAAATTCTGTCTGGATAATGGTTTGATAGATCTACCATGCATATTTAATTTCATTCGTCTTCTGATTTCTTTCATTGCTTCCAGGCAAAGACCTTGATGCTGTTTTGAAAGCAACACCAGTATTGGCTGAGAAAGAAGCTAGAATTATCATAGTTCAAATATTTCAAGGTCTTGTATACTTGAACAAAAGAGCACAGAAGATTATCCATTATGATCTGAAGCCTGGCAATGTTCTCTTTGATGAGTTAGGTATAGCAAAAGTGACTGATTTTGGTCTTAGCAAAATAGTGGAGGATGATGTTGGATCCCAGGGTATGGAACTTACATCCCAGGGAGCTGGAACATATTGGTAAGTATGCATTTTAATCCTATCTTGAAAATGTCTACCTTTTCTGGTTTTTCTCCCCAGTTTTGCTGCAATTTCCTATCGTCTTATGCCAGTTATCTGCTAAATATGGCTTGTGCTACATATGTCTCTCTGATCTTGATACTTTGTGCTACATATTTTATGTTTAAAAATAGTGCATTCTACCTTATGTCCCTGAAACTGCGTTTAGTTTATATCGGGGTTCAGTTGGTGTTAAAATAGGCTTTCTTTCCATATAATCAGACTTGTTATTCTACTCTAATGACTGTGTGTAGTCTTATTTATTATTTTCCACCTTTACTATGTATTGCTTTTGAATTAGTAAGTGATCCTAATTTCATGTGTTTGGATATAACCTATTCCAGTGTGCAGCCGTATCTCATTTCTTTTAATGCGCAACACTGTTGATTTTTGTTTTGTGATTTCAGGTACTTACCCCCGGAATGCTTTGAGCTTAGCAGAACACCTCTGATTTCATCAAAGGTAGGTAACTCCATCCCCACTCTCTTCCTTCTCACTTTTTTTCCTTGCTAATTGTAATTGAGGCCATATTTTGGACATGGTTTCAATACCATGAAAAGTTTTCCTGCTTGGAATGCCTAAAAGTCATCTGACCTATGCACCGTGCAAATGGTTTGTTATTTGTGTCTTCAAATTTTCTTTTGATGTGGTATTCCATTAAAAACAGGTGGATGTTTGGTCAGCTGGTGTTCTACTTTATCAAATGCTTTTTGGTAGACGCCCCTTTGGGCATGACCAGACTCAAGAACGGATATTGCGTGAAGACACGATTATTAAAGCTCGTAAAGTTGAATTCCCATCGAGGCCTACCGTCTCCAATGAGGCAAAGGTTAAGTTATTAATTACAGTTATTTCAGACTTCGACTTGATGTTCAATTCTTCATTGTAAAGAATCTTTTTTCAGAAAATACTTCCTCTTATGTGGTAATCCAATAACTATCATGGAAAGACAATAAATGCGGAGAAGTTTTGGTTACTTAATAATGACATGATCTGATATCTAACCGTGCAGGATTTGATTCGTCGATGTCTAACATATAATCAAGCAGAAAGACCAGATGTTTTGACAATAGCACAGGATCCGTATCTTACGTATTCGAAGAAGTAAGAACTGTAAATGTCACAGAGAGCCTAAAAAAGAAAAGAACAGGGTGTGGGATGCAGAATTTGCTTCCAATTCTTTCGAAGTAAACCGCATGTAATTTTGTACAGATTATAAAGGTTTTGTGATTATATATATGCCCTGCTTCTGTTTGTATTAACCTCATAATTTTAGTTTTTGAGTTTTTTGTTTATAAAAACAGTTTAAGAGCTATTTAAATTCATAAAAAAAATATTTTTAACTGTTGGATACCAATGGTTATACAAAAAAAGTAATAATTTTTCTTCAGATTTTTGTTTCTAATGAGGAAATTCAAATAACATATTAATTTAAGCTAAACAATCACGTTTTATTTGATCAGAAAGTTTTCATTCACAAATCTCATTTCAAAAGATTGATATGAGAATAAATTAACAACTCTCCAATTGATATAGTGTAAGTGGTCTTAATTGGTTATGCTTTGATAGGTTTAGTAGTCAACCCAAATCCAAATGGAAACAGAGGGTCGTAATGTGGGTCACCCACATTCATAGGTAGCTGCTCCACCGTCTTGAACCATGTTCTTGCAAGCTTGCCTGTGAACCCGTAGTCACCGAACAGAACATCGGCAACACCTTGGCCCTCGGTCCCTGGAAGCCAAGCAGCAACAAGTGCATCGATCGACGAGAGATAGGGCTGCATGACAACCGGTCGGCCAGAGATGACAATGACGACGCATTTCACGGCCCTACAAACATTGTATATCGTGCTTGGTCCAGGCTCGGATATCGTTAGATTGAGGCTGTCGCCGAATGTTTCCGCGTATGACGGTTCTCCCACTACGACAATGGCATAAGAGAACTTGTTGGACTTGACGAAGTCTGCAGTAGGGTTCTCACTGTAGACAACTTGTGTGGTCGGATCTACCGTATTTTTAATGGCATGGAGGATGGTGGTACCTGTTCATATACATATCATATTGTAAATAAACATCGACGAGATCACGAGACAGGACCGATAAAAACGATATGTTTTTATTGTTTTCGGGTGTAAATTTACGACGTACCGCTTGTGAGATTGTTTCCACCAAGACCCTGCCATGTAATGGTCCAGCCTCCGCATTGATACCCCAAGTTATCGGCATGACTTCCAGCAATCAGTATCTTAGTTGTTTTCTTGGGAAGTGGCAGCAATGGCCTATCTGCCGACTTACCATTCTTGAGCAGGACAAGAGTTTTCCTCACGGCTTCCCTCACTAGCTCCCGGTGTTGCTGTTAAAACCGTGTCGTGATCACCATTGGCATTCAAGTCGTCCATTAATAATAACAGAACAATGTACTCAACGTACCTGATTCCCAAGTTGGTTAACCAGGCTGTTATCGGCTATCAGATTCTCGAACAGTCCCATGACAAATTTTACCCTCAGGATCCTTTTTACGGCATCGTCGATCCTGCTCATGGGAATGATATTGTGCTTAACCTGATAGGTTAAGTCATCAATGAACTCTGTGAAGTTAAAAGAAACCATCACCTGCAAAATGTTCAATTTGTCAAAATACAACTATATGCTGCGTTATGATGATGCCTTCCATCTTTTTAATTGCACAAGTTACATAATCATAATGAAATAAATCGGACCAACCATATCAATCCCCGCACCAACTCCGACTTCTACAGAATATGAGTAGTTAGCATGTGGAGGAGAGGTGATCCTGTCAAGACCCTGCCAGTCGGATATAACAAAGCCCTGAAATGCACCCCAAGAGATGTGTAAAAACAAATGCCATATACCGGTCTTTGTGAGCAGAGACGGATTCTAGTTCAAGTCATTTCGGTTACCCTGAACTTAAGCTTGTTCTTGAGGAAGCCGGTGATGAGATCGCGATTAGCATGCATCTTCTTCCCGTTCCAGCTCGAATAGGACACCATAATTGTTGCAACACCCTTTCTTACAGAGCTAATATATCCAGGCATGTGGATGCTCATCAACCCATTCAAGCTAATCACAGTATTGTTCTCGTTTATCCCCTTCGTCGTACCACCGTCTCCCAGATAGTGCTTAGCACAGGCTGCCACCTTTTCCCTAAGATAAACAAGTACATTGTTTTCATTATCGAATTCAACTAAACGGCCGACGACAAACGCTTGTCACGTGACTCTACCAGAAGATCTCTAAAAGATTTAAGACAAAGTTGGGCAGTAGATTCAATAATTGTTGGTTTATGGTAAAGATTCTTACTTTCCGGCAACAAAGGGAACTCCCTTTCTAGAATTGGCAGGGAGGTCTCCTTGTAAACCAGGTATAATCTCGGTCATCAATTGGACAATCTTTGGATCCTCGCTGTAGCTTTCGTAGCACCGACCCCACCTCGGATCCCTGCAAACCTGTGAATGCAAGCAAACAAATAAAGAATCAGTCGAGGCTATTCGCATATTCGGGATTCAAGCATGTTCCGTGTCTAATTACGGCGATGCACGGAGCGAACACATAGGGGATTCCGGTAGCTCGAACTTCGAGCGCAGTTGCATCTCCAATCTTCTTGATAAGTTGAGGATCCCTGGTCACTCCAAGACCAACATTGTGAGGGAAAATAGTTGCCTTGTACGCATTGTTGTGGCCGTGGACCGCGTCGATCCCGTACATCATCGGAATCCCGAGCCGGGTCGATAAGGATCCCTTCTGGAGCGAGTTAACCAAATTAATCCAAGTCTGAGGGGTAGCATTCGGGGCCGGTACACCCCTCTGGCCTCCACCACTCAAAACACTCCCTGCACAAACCAGACATACATATATGTAATAAAACCTAAAATGTGGACAAAGTAAAGATTGTTTGTAAGATTGAATACCAATAAAGTACTTGTTCATCACGTCAGAGGTAGCAACACTGCGCTCAATCTGAGTCATTTGGCCGATCTTTTCAGCCAAACTCATCCTTTTCATCAAGTCTTTGATTCGAACACCAACCGGCTGTTTCGGGTCTTTGTACTTCAAATACGTTGTTGATTCTGTGACAACTGCTAAGCAGCAAAACAGTAGGAATCCCAACTTGGGTACTAAAAATCTACCCATGTTTTGGATCAACAGCTTTTGGTCTGAAAGTTTGGAGATTTCAAGATTGTTAGAATGGTAGAATGTAAGATAAAAACTGAAACTTTAGCATGAAAGACAAAACAAAACTATTGTTTTAGATAGTTAACCCGGTAAAGAAATGGCAGGAAAAAAACATTTTCTTTGCTATCAGATAAATATTAAAAACAAGGGTTTGAACCTTTGGATCTCACTGTATTAAAGGTTGAAGCTTTAAGCTGAAAAAGGTGGAGAAAATAAGAGACAGAAATGGAAGATAACATGCAGGGTCGATGCTGAGACTGGAAGAGAGACCTATCTATTTATAGTTGATTTTAAAATATCATATAGAGTGAATTTCGGATCTTGCATTCTTTGATGTATATATAGAGGGGTGGCAAATGGGTCATTCGGTTCGGTTTCGGTTTGGTTTCGGTTCGGTTTATTTCAGGTCTGACTATATTCGGTTTAAATTCGGTTCGGTTTGGGTCTGGTTCGGTTTTAGTTCGAGTCTATGGTGATTTTGGTTCAAGTATCGGGTCAATACTTTAGTTCGGTTGATTTCGGGTCGGGACAATATCGGGTTAATAGGAGATCGATCGTTTTAATCGGGTTTTCAGGCCATGTTAGGTTTTTCCACCCTATACATAACTTTATATAGCCTGTATATTTGGCTTTTTAGTGTGTTGTGCGACAATTCAAATCTCATATTTATTTATTTATTTTAATATATTTTTATTTCGAGTTGCCTTCGGTTTGGGTTTCTTTCGGTTCGGGTGAAAATCGGTTCGGTTCCATTCGGTTCGGTTGAAAATCGGTTTAGGTCCATTTTCGATTCAACTGAATTTCGGTTCGGTTCGGTTTATTTCGAGTTTCTGATCAAATTTGGGTCATCGTGTTCAGGTCGATTTCGGGTCTCGGTTCGAGTAAATTGGATCGGTTTTCGGGTCTCAAGTCAAGTTTGTCAGGTCTGTATATATTAAAAGAAACTATGATTCACTTTTGAAAAAAAAACTATTTTTTTCGATGTGCATTGTTATCCGTATGAACATAGATGGATCGAGGGGTGCTGAATAGGATGATCACACTTTATAAAAATTTAAATTTTTATGTAATTTAAATATATCTTATGTATTTTATATTAAAATTTAATTTTGTTTTCCTATATTTATAATTTTCTAATAATTCTCATCTCCTGTATAAAATTATGTTTCTATCCCAAAGTCGAAATGATTTACGGAGAAAGCAATAAGGTTGTCGATGGTTTGTTTAAACAGACATGGAAGCTTGTTTTCGAGTACATTTCTTTCGAGTTCCACCTGTTAGAAGTACATTTATAACTTTCTAATAATTATCGCTGGTTATTAGGGGTAGAAATTGTGTGAAAAATACCTGAAAATTGTAGGGATTCGAGTTGACGGGAATAAAAAATAATTAAAATTTTTGCACAGAGGGACGAGGACGGAAATTTTTTTATCACCGAAGCTCAAATAAGGATGATGGTGAAGATTGGTATATCAAACTGTGGGGATAATCGAACCATAACCCTATAAACAACCGTGGGATCCCAAAAAATATCCGCAAAGATCTTGATATCTTACAATATTTTCAAAAAATATATACTTATTTATCTATATACCCATTATATATATCTTAATAAAAAATTCAGCTATATTATTATCACTTCAACTTTCTCTCAAACTTAGTTACATTCAAGTTTTTGAACATATTTCTATCTTAATTTTTAGATATAAGCTAAAAACCTCATCAAAATCTTTTCCAACACAACACCCTTTTAATCTTTATCATCTTATAACTGCTTCTAATCGAAATATCTAAATCTTATATTTTGAACTGAATTGACTATTTGTTTTTCTCAATAAAATAATAATTTTATTTAATTATTTTGGATGAAAATTCTTCGAAAACTGTAAGGAATCGTGCAAGGAGAATATGGGAACGAAAACTTCCCAAAACATTTAATAAGGGTTAACTAAAATTGTAACTATAATCATTAAGGACAGGGTGGAGAATAAAAAATCATCCCCATCCGATTTCCACCTCTACTGGTTATGATTTCTGTGCAGGAATTACTTGTAGTTGGATTTATTTTTATTGTAATAAGAAAAAATTCTCTAAATGGACAGAAGAATTTACGAAATAAAAATAAATTAATTGAGATACTTTTTTAATTAAAAAGGGTTAAAAATTCAACAAATAATTTAGATAAATTATAAATACAAACAAACACTACTATATATAATAGCAAATATATATTAATTTTCAACTCGGTCATCCAAAATAAAAATAAATAAATAAGATAACAAAGTAAATATTTTTTTTTTGTGAAAATTAATTAAACAAAATAAATAAACATAAAGCAATGGGAGTGAAGAAAGAGAAAAGAAAAGTCAACACGAGAAAAAGAGAGAGAGAGAGAATAAATTATCTATAGGATCATGTGTTTATTTTATCATTGAAAATAGTTTAGTCGCCACATAATACACTTTGAATTTATTTTTTATATCGATGAATATTTCCATAACCAATAGTTAATTGATATAGTAGAATGATAGATTTTTTAAATAAAGTTAAGGGTTTAAATCTTTTATTATAAATGAACAAATTGAATTTAGAGAATCGCTAGCTTTTGTAATATACGGTCTAAATTAATCAGTCAATAGAATAAATTCTGATAGTTATACCAATATATATATATATATATATTACAAAATTATTATTCTATACTTATAAATTATTCATTGGTGTATCGGTAATCCTAAAATAATTATTATTATTATTATTATTAGAGTTTGAAGAAACTCTAAAATAAACTTATTAAGTGATTTTAATGATAAAAATGATTTTTTAGGTGATTCTGGTTCAAATAGTGTAACATGATGTATGTACATTCTTAAAAAAATTAAAAAATAACGAATAGAAACTCTCGTATAATCTTACACAAATATTCAAAGAAAAATATGAACATAGGATGTCGAAGAGATAAACTCAGGTTTGAAGTAAACACCACGGTATAATATAGAATTTCGAGGGATTCAAAAAATATAACCGTTGGGGAAGCTACTCACCCACTTGGCTGGGTGGCTGGCCAATTGGAATTTTATTCTATATAAATCCAATTATTAATCTTATTTTAAGCGCTTCAGATCTATTATTATTTATAGAATATGATAATATAGTAGTATGCGAGTCGCAATAGTTTTTTTTTAAATATCATAAACATTAATTAAAGAAGCTCTGTTTAATGTATTATAATCCTTTTAATTAGCCCTTAAAAAATGTTGCTTAAGAATATAGTCACATGCTAAAGCTGTAAGCAGCAGCCCCATCTCAATTTCCCTTATACAATCCCCAAGGATACATATGGCTGCTTACTTTTCATTTTAAGAATTCCTTTTAAATTAATATTCTTTAAGATTAATCCAGAACAGTCATTTCTATTATGAATTTTATGGGATCCAACCTTCAGGGACGGACAAAAAAAATTATATTATGGGATAAATTTATAAAATTTTGGCGAAAATAGAATTTTAATAAAAAAACATGAATTTTTTTAAAATCATATAGAAATTCTACATTTTCAGGGGTAGCTGCTCCCTCCAATCCCTTCGGTCCATCCTTACCAAACACTATTAAGCGTGGGCTCTGTATAGCCCTTTTAATATAGACTTAGTGTTAACGATGATCATTCGCGTGGTGACAAGTCATTAGTTGACGTAAAATAGATATTATAATAAGAATGTTTTTTATCTTGCACCATCTCATATTTCTAATTCTATTTTAAAATATTATTAATTATATGTCAAGTCTTTCAAAATTTTAGTATTTATTTAAAAATTATTAAATATTAATAACGTGTAACAGTGTGCGTCATCCGTTCTAGTATTTTCCTATATTTTGATATGGGTTATCAGATGAATTGATATGCTTGTCGTCACTCTTATGCTATAGTGGGCTTAAGGTTTCCATGGTGCTGAGCTTGGGTTCTAATGGCCCAATTCATTAATTTTGATTCAGTTCTGCTTTTGCTCTAAGCCTCCAACCCAACATGTTTTTCTCTTTAGCATTCATTTGGTGAATTTGGAGGGAAACCATCGAGAAGGGTTATTATTATTGAAAAAACTTTGATACACAGTCTAAAATATATAAATGGCTAACCGAATATATGATTTGCGAACTAATTAAGATATTGCATAAAGTTTTGGTGAGAAAGACTTGTAGTTGTAGATATCGTATCCATGTCGTGTTCGTATAATAATATGTATTTAGCTTGGTGATGCACTTATGTTGTTGGTATGGTAATAAAAGGTTTCAATTTGTTGTTGCATCATTTGTGTTGTTTGTATGGTATTTGGTATTTGAATTTAACTTTTTTAACATAAACTTTGTAATATATTCTATCCAAAAAGCAATACCCAAGTCGTACATAAATGAGCATTAACAACATTTACACAATTAATTTGTTTCCCCACTAAAATTTTCTTTTATAATATTAACATCGCTATGATTAAGACATTGAAAATTTTAGTGTTCTTCTTTCTCTCCAAATAAAATAAATTATGCATTTCTATTCAAAAATAAATAAATATATGTTGAAAGATATTTGGGGATATAGGTCATTTTCTACACCACAAGAAGAAGACGCCACCTGCAGGTAGCGTTTTCTATTTTTTTAATATTTTTCTCAAGGACGCCGCTTGCAGTTGGCGTTCTACCTATTTTTAATATTAGAAAAAAAGAGGACACCACCTTTGAATAAAAATATTAAAAATAGAGAACGTCACCTGCAGGTGGCGTCTTCCACTTGCACTGTAAAAATTGGCCTATATCCCCGTATATCCCCAACATCCCCTATATTTTAAATATTAACTTTCATTTAGATTATTCCCCAAATTTATCCTAACTAAAACAGTAGAGTTACCGAAAAACAAATTCAAGTATTAGGTAATATATTAACTTTTTATAAACCAACTTTTAATAAAATTGAAATTTAGTAATACTGCCAAGATTTTAATTTTTTGACTTTCGGTATTATTCTAATGATAATATTAACTAAACTAGATTCAGTCGATCTGATAAGTCCTTATAAAGTAAAATAAAATAAGACTATATTTGTTTGCATGTTGCTTTTGATTTTTTTAAATGTAATTAAGAATTTGAATAATACAAAGTAATGATTATATCACATGTTCAAATCAAATTAATTGAGTTGCCTAACTCATTCTTTTAAAAATTTATTGTTTGATATAGGGAAGTGTTATAAGGGATTTGAAACTCAAAGTAAGCAGGAGTGGTGTTTTCACTAAGTAAATAGGTTAAAATGATTAAATTCAAGTAATCAATTTTAAGAAGGACTAAACATGAAATTAGACCATTTAATCAAGAGGTCAAGCCAGTGGGGTTATTTCTACAATTTGACTGATACGTGATAAGTTCGGTTTGTAGAACAGGAGATTCACAAATTTGGCCCAAGTTACTCCCCCTAATTATAACTTAAAAATAATTGTTTTATGTTAGTTTAGTTATTTATTTAATACAAAAATTAATATTTTAAACATTTTATTAGTTTGTAAACAGTAATTAAATTCATGAGCTAGTGTAGATTGGGTTTGGGTAAAGGAATTGTATTTTTGAGCCAATTTGTTGAGATATCTAATCTTACTATTTTTTATTGTAAGTAGATTTTTTAAGGATTTATCATCAAAAAAATTTATTTAATATATAGGAAAAATAAAAATCTATAATCCCTTATATATAAAAATATATTTCTAAATTTTCTGTATTTATCTACATATATTTTTCAAATAAATTTTTTTCTAATGAGTTTTTAACGGGGTTAATGCAAAAATATAGATGTACTTGCTCTTAATTTATTTACGGTTTTAAATCTTCTTACGTGCAAGTCTCGTGTAGCTTTATCCTGCATTAGTTGGGTGAGTCTAATGTAAGCATGGTGGTACGATTATTGTACGGCACCAATAAAAAATATTGTAAGATACGAACATAAAATTGAAAATGTTACATTTTGATAATATTTTAGGTTTTTGTAAGTATCGAAACTTGTCTCTAATTATCGATACTTGCAGCAAGAAGTCTAACATTTTCAGTTCGAAGACAAATTTTGAAACTTGTCATCTTTTAGCCTCACCTTAGATATGCCCCACCCAAGACCTACCCACATTAGTTACATCTAGTATTGTTTTATTGTTAGGGACGGCAATTCAGATTATATATATAGGCATTTTATTCGTTTTTACGAATTTAATAATATTTAAATTTAAAGAGTTAATTGCACCACACGTCTCCAAACTATGACCCTCTTTTTAAATTGGTCCCTAAAATTTAAAACATTCTAATTTCATCCTCAGACTATGACCTTCATTCTAAATTGGTCCCAAAATTTTTGAGCATTCCAGTTTCACCATCAAACTATAACTCTCATTCAAAATTGATCCTCAAACTTTTTGAATGTTCTAATTTCATCCTCAAATTATCGTTTATATCACATCATATTATTACATAATACACATAAGTGTTTCATGACAATTAACAATTTTTGTAACGGATTTATTAACAAAAGATATGATTAGCATATATTGATAATTTGGGGATGAAATTAGAACGTTCAAAAAGTTTGAGGACAAATTTAGAATGAGAGCCAAAGTTTAAGGATGAAACTAGAATGCTCAAAAGTTTGGGGACCAATTTAAAATAAAGGTCATAGTTTGAGGATGAAATCGGAATGCTTTAAAGTTTAAAGAACAATTTAAAATAAGTGTCATAGTTTGGGGACGTGTGGTGCAATCAACTCAAATTTAATTATTATTATCGTTGTTGATTCAGAGCAAATATAAATAAACACCTTCGGATATTCATTATCTGAATCACTATATTTATGCGAATGCGGATTCATATATCTAAATTCGATTTCGGATTGAAAAATGGATAATATATTTACTTTTTGAGTGGATTCAAAGCGTGGTCATCAAAATTTTAGCATATTTATATATTCATTTCAGAAATTGAATTCATATTTTTTACAAATACATATATCGAGTAGATAATAATATTTACAAATAAAAAAATATTCACGTCATATTTATATATATAGAAAATTTTAGAATTATATCTATCTATATATATATAAGTAGTTGCTTTCAAAGAAGTGGTAAACAGGGTCAAGGCCATTAGAGACCAAAAGAGGCGCTGTTTGAGTTTATTTTCCACAAGAATTAAACTAAGTTTACATGTTTGTGCAAACCCAAAAACCAAAGCTATATGTAGGTTTTTAGGGATCATGAGACAATTGGATCAACTTTTCTATTGATTAGGGCATGCATATATCACTTCCTTCTTTATAATGTATCACTACACTTATCAATGGTCCCTATACCCCCACGTTCTTTTCCTTTTTGCTACTTCCAAACATGATCTTTGGACTGTCTCCAGAGTCAATATACCATATCTTTTCTATTGACCAAAGCTATACTTGAATTGGAATCACTATTTCCAAATTTAGGGTTACCACGTCATGCCAAGGTTTTATAAAATTACTTTCCTTTTTATTGTTTAATAGTAATATTTAAAAACATTTTAAATTATTGACACTCAAGAAGAAAAGAGAGTGTTATTATTCTTAGGAGATTCATATTCGAGCAACTTATTTGCATGGTATATAAATATTTTTAAAATATTAAAAATAATATAGACGACCATATAATCGTGATAAAGATATTAAAAAACAGAGTAATACAAGCTTCAAGAAGATGGAGAGAAGCTTTTATAACATCGATCAATTTTTCCATTTGGTCAGAATATACTGACTTTACAAAATGATATGAAAAACCTACATGGCAGCTGTAATAACATGTTTTATTCGGGTCACCCAAACCCGTTTACAATCAAACCCGACCCATAACCAATAACTCGAGACGCATTAACCCTAAAATTACCATAATGCCCTTTAACCTAAAAATAAAACTCAACCCTAAAACATCACCATACTGTCGTCGCCTCCTCTGTCGTTCAGCATTTCCGGCAACCAACCCCAAAGCCATAACCATGAACAACCCAAAACCCTAAATTACAAACCCTAAATCACAAACCATGAATAAAATCTACAACCAAATCAACCCTAATTTTTTTTTAAATAAACCTAATCCTCTGCCATAATCAATCACCCCATACCCCAAACATGTCGAACCCATGCCCTATCAATATCTCTGTCACCACCATGCCCCTAAAACTCCGGTCAGATTTGTAGCAGAAAGGGGAGTTGTTAGTTTTTACTTATTTTATTTTTGTAAAATCGGGTTATATAACCCATAAAAAACGATTGTAAAGGGGGCAGATATTGAAAAAAAATAAAAAAAAAAGAAACGAGAGGATTTTCATATCAAAAAATTGTAAGTTTTTGGATGAAATAAAAATTCCAAAGCCAAAATCTTGTTCTTTTTATCCACTTGAAATTGGAGTTTTTTTTGGAAACTTAGATTTTTTTTAAAATTTTTGAATCAAAATTTTAAGATATTACAAAAGGGAGAAAGAAGGGATTCGAGGCGTACATGTTACTCTCATTTGTCGCGTTGCACCGCCGCGTGTCCGTGAGGTCGGTGAACGGTGAGGAGCAGGGAGCGGCCGCCATTGGTCTAAGGTCGAGAGAATGAGAGAAAATGAGGGCTGGGAGAATTGTTTAGGGTTTTAATCCATTCGAAACAAAAATAAAACCAACCCTTATTTTAACCAGCTTTAAACAAAACGACGCCGTATTGGCACTGCAACCCGCGCAGTGACCCGACCCGAGGGGAAGATCTGCGTTTTTAGGTTAAGGGTATAATTATATATATGGTCCCTTCACTTCTTCCTCGTTTTCGTTTCGGTTCTAGTATAATTGTGTTTATAGTCATTCTATTTTGTTTCGCGTGTTTAATATCATCCTTCTTTTGTAGCCTTTAATTTATGTTTTACTTTAATTTAGTCACTTCACTTTAGCATTTGAATTTCCAGCTTTTATTTCTGTTAGTTTTAATTTATGCTCATATTTTACATTTATGCCATTTTAGTCCTATAATGTTTGCTATTTATGCCATGCAATTTAATTCTTATGCTTTTTAATCCATGCATTTTTATTAGCTTCATGTTGTAATAGTTCAATCCATGCACTTTCATTATTATTACTATTATTATTATTAAGTAGTTTATTTTTGTAATACCTTATATAAGATATATATATATATATGTATATTACCTATGATTTGTGTTTTTACGTATAATATATAGATATATATATATATATACATATATATTTACGTATTTGTAAAATAAAATGATACTTTGTTTATTTACCGTACATATATAAATAATAAATAAGTACCTTTTTTTCTTCTTTTTTTTTGTAAAAACATATATGTCTATAAATTACTAACTTAATATGTATAAGTATATTTTAATAAATGATACACATATTTTACTTTAAATATTATATTTTGAGTATGTATATAAAATAGTAATAAATACCTTTTTTGTAAAATACATATATAAACTATTAACTTTAAATATATCTAGATATTTTTTATAGGTATAAAATATTTTACCCTAATTTTTTTATGTGTTAGATTAATATCCATGTATTGATGTTAGATTAATATTTTATTATGTTGGTATTCATTTTATATGTTTATCGCATTGTATTTATTCATGTTGGCCATGTTTTAAGTTGCTTTTTGGATATATATTTTGTCAATGCGGTACCATTTTATCTGAGCGTAAAAGGGGCCAGTATCAGGCATAGTGGTGGTGGTTGGGCGTTTACTCTCGAATAACGGGGCCTTTAGAATTTACTCGCACTTATAACCGAGTTCTAATTTAATTGTCACTTTAATCTGGAAAGTTTAATATTAATAAAGCGGTAATTATTAAAGTACCAATTTTTGGGCGGTGTGGGGGTGCTAATCCTTTCCCATATGTAATCGACTCTCGAACCCGACATTTTTAAAATCTCCGGTTTTTATGGTGCCCGGCCTACCTTAGTGGCCGGTGGCGACTCTATTTTTTAAAATAATACGGTTTTTTCTAAAACCCCAATGGAAGACATTTTTTAAACACCCAAAAGACCCCAAACACCTGAAAACCTCGTTGTTTTTTAGATCGCTACAAATGGTGACTCTGCTGGGCACACTTTTTTAATTTTCAAAAATAAAAGAGAGTCAAGCTTTTTAAATAATTACCGTTGTACTAATATCGGAAGTTTCGAATTAAAGTGACTATTAAATTAACATTCGGTTGTAATTGCGCGTTTATTTGAACGCATTTAAAACTTGGCATATAAACTCGTCTTTTTAAGTGGAGTGAAACGCTAATGCTTTCGTAAGGATATCGTTCCTCCATATGGGTCTAGCAAGTACCTTTGGGGATCGAGTACCTTATGCTTTCGTGAGGATATCGTTCCTTCATATGGGCATAAGGGAGTGGGTCCCCTTGAATTGAACCCGGTAGAAAAGAGCCTATAATGGGTAATGACCGGGGGGCTTGCTACTCTTAGTAGAGGACAACAATGACAATTCGGGTGCCTCTTAGCACCAATAATGCATGTAGAGAATATAGAAAGCCCACCATTTTAGAGCCATGCGGATAACTTAGATGTTTTAGATGGGATAAATAGGTTTGCTCTGCTTGTTGCCTTATCTACTTCGCTTTTATTTATCTATTGAGTTTATTCGGTACTAACTCATTTATTTGTACTAGCATTGCATAAAGGTGTCGGTTCAAGTGATTTGCCCGAGCAGAAATCTCTCATTTTTACCCTATTTATTTTAATTTCAAATTGACCCATTTTTGTGATCACATCATATATGTTCATTTCGACATTCACTGTATTATATATCATGACATTTTGGTTTTTGCATTGGTGCATTCGCATATAGGACATATACTTTGTTTTTATATGCATTCATTTTGAGACTGATCCTCGGGATGCTCCATGACAGCAATACTGGGAAAGACGAAAGATCAATCGATTCAACATCCATACAGAACAAGAAGTAAGAAAAGGATGGCAAATGAAGACAAACTGGATAGGATTGAGCAGAACCAGAGGACTTTGCAGGCAGATTTAACTCAAAAACTGGAGGACCAGTTAGCCAAAGCCCAGCAAGAAATAAGATATCAGTTCGCTAAATCTCAGCATGACATACTGGTGAAACTAGCACAGATGCTGGGACGCAAGTTTCCTGAACAGGGAGAGGCCTCTGCTATCAACCCTGAGGCAAGTTCCGGGAAAGAAAATGAAGATCTTATGTATCCTTCAGGGTTCACTCCCATTCAAGCTAGGATGCAACCGGAAGCTCAACCTCAGGTGATCATTTCTTGGGGAAAGTCTCATCTACATCAGGCTGGTACTTCGGTTCCTATAAAAATGCCTTCTGCATCAGAAGTTAAGCCCAGGGACAATCATGCTGAAAATTTTATCGTAGAAATGGACCATATGTTCGAGACCGAGAAACCGAAGGTGGAAACTTCAAGGGAAATTGAAGATCGATGCAAAAGGCTCGAAGAGAAGCTAGAAGCTATGGAAGTGGGTGATACTTTCAGTGGATTCGATGCTAACGAACTCAACCTCATCCCAGTTTGATTTTACCTCATAAATTCAAGGTCCCAGAATTTGAGAAATATGATAAGACAAGCTATCCCCGCGTTCATCTTACTATGTTCTGCTAGAGAATGGCTGAGTTCGATAGAGATGACAAGCTTTTGATCCACTGTTTTCAGGATAGTTTGTCCGGATCCGCCACTAGATGGTATAACCAACTAAGCCGACATCAGATAAAATCTTAGAGAGACTTGGCCAAAGCTTTTCTGAAGCAGTACCGACACGTCAATGATATGGTGCCAGACCAGTGGACATTGCAACACATAAAACAAAAGCATAATGAAAGCTTCAAGCAGTACGCTCAGCGTTGGAGGGGTATAGCTGTTCAAGTTCAACCTCCGCTCAGTGAAAGAGAGACGGTGGTAACATTTGTACAAACTTTGGAGGGTCCGATCATAGGTCGTTTAATAGGCAACGCGACTACCAATTTTGCTGACCTCGTGTTATCCGGTGAGCTCATTGAAAATGCTGTCAAGAATGGCAAAATCGATGATGGAGGCAGTTCGTCCCACAAAAAGCCCTACCATGCAAAGAAAGACCATGAAGTAAACTCTTCGGGAGTTTATAATGTCAATTATTCTTAGCCTATCATAGTTGTGCAACCCAAGGTTGCAAATGCTCAAGGTTCTTTAAGCCATGATCTGAGTTAAAAACAGAACACTGAGAAGATAGAGTTTATTCCACTGCCAATGTCGTATGGAGATCTGTTCAAGGTTTTGCTAAAAGCCTATATAGTGGTACCTTTTCACCAGGCTCCGACGCAACCTCAATTCCCTAAGTGGTATAATCCTAACGCAAGGTGCGAATATCATGCTGGACAGGTTGGCCATACGATTGAAAATTGTTGGGGCTTTAAGAGGCTGATAGAAAGGTACCCCAAGCTTGGTGTTATAAGTATTGAAAACCCTGCAAGTTCAGCCACAAGTGGAAATCCCTTACCGAAGCATAAAGACCCCAAGTAAGAATTTTTGAAACCCAGTATTGGGGCATGCCCCGTTATTAAGGATGCTTATTTTGAAATGCTGGATATTAAGCTATTCTGACCCTTGTAGGTATGCTTGTAGTTTTTCTCTCTTCCAAGATAACACTTTTTGGATCAATTTCACTGTCTCAAGCCAGGGGACAGTGAAAGTCTTTTGTAAGGGCAAGAAACTACAAGTTTTAATGAAATGAACTTTTTGTTTAACTATGTTGACTCTGATTTGAAGACTGTTGTGATCGTGCCTATGGATAAAAGAAATCAGAAATTGTGAAAACAACAAATGTTTAAATAGTATTCTGATCTAATTTGGGGGGTATTACATTTTCCATAAAAAGGGATAAAAAAGCCACTATGTACTCTAAGGGATCAAGTTTGCTGCGTAAATATTTTTGGGGCATCTATCCGAGATAAATAAGGATATTTGGAGTCGGTTGAGGTTGGGGCATCATTTTAGAGACCATAAACCCGACAAGACCAATGAGAAGTCAGGGGCATCCGTTTGAGGGCAAAAAATTGCAATCACACATTTAAATCATTTTGCATGTAGGATAAAATGCATACTTTTTACATGCATTTAAGTTGTCATGCATTTAGACTAGACACATGTATTAGGCATAAATTTAGGTACACTCATGATGCATTTATTTTTGCTTGTACATACAAACAGGTCCAGGGAAGAGACCGAAGAGCCTCAGCCATGGGGGTAACAACACGATTTTCAACCTCTAGCCCTGAAGGAGGCCAAGCATGCAAAAAAGCTAAAATCTTTAGACAAAAGGCCTTGTCTTCATCAGTAGTGGAGGACCAGCTCAGTCAATCCTAACAAATCCAACATTTTGAAGATCTCTTTCTCCGTTGATGGTGTAATAGGTCAAATTTTCCTTCGGATCTCGTCTCTTCACCAGTGATGTGACAGATCTTGCATCTTCCTCGTTTCTCCGTTAATGGTGTAATAGATCAAATTTCTATTCAGGTCTTGTTTCTCCGCTGATGGTGCAGCTAGACCTAACTTTTTTTTAATCAAGTTTTACTTCTTTGTATAGTTCTACAAAAAGAAAAAGAAAAAATATATATAAGAAAATAAAAATAAAAATTTAAAAAATCAAATCAAACCAAGTACCATTATCCGATCCAGTTCCCCCGCTAATAGAGTGGCTGGGTCCAAGCTGTCGTCGTCCTCTAATCCTACTCTCTGCTGATGGTGTAGTCAATTTTAGGTCGTCATTATCCGATCCAGTTCCTCCGCTGATGGAGTGGTCGGGTCTAAGATGTCGTCGTCCTCTAATCCTGCTCTCCGCTGATGGTGTAGCCGGTTACAGGTCGTCATTATTCGATCTAGTTCTTCTACTGATAGAATGGTCGGGTCCAAGCTGTCGCCGTCCTATGATCCTGCTCTCTACTGACGGTATAGCCGGTTCCAAGTCGTCATTATCCGATCCAACTCCTCCGCTGATGAAGTGGCCAAGTCCAAGCTATCGTCGTTTCCTGATCCAGCTCTCTACTGATGGTGTAGTCGGCTCTAGGTCATCATTATCTGATCCAATTCCTCCGCTGATGGAGTGGCTGGGTCCAAGCTGTCGTCGTCTTCTGATCTTGCTCTCCGTTGATGGTGTAGCCGATTTCAGGTCATCATTATCCGATCTAGTTCCTCCACTGATGGAGTGGCCGGGGCTAAGCTGTCGTCGTCCTCTAATCCTGCTCTCCGCTGATGGTGTAGCCAGTTTTAGGTCGTCATTATCCGATCCAGTTCTTCTGCTAATAGAGTGGTCGGGTCCAAACTGTTGTCGTCCTCTGATCCTGCTCTCCGCTGATGGTGTAGCCGGTTATAGGTCGTCATTATTCGATCCAGTTCCTCCGCTGATGGAGTGGCCAGGTCCAAGCTATCGTCGTCATCTGATCCTACTCTCCGTTGATGGTGTAGCCAGTTCTAGGTCGTCATTATCAGATCCAGTTCCTCCGTTGATGGAGTGGCTGGGTCCAAGCTGTCGTCGTCCTCTGATCTCGCTCTCCACTGATGGTGTAGCCGGTTCCAGGTCGTCATTATCTGATCCTGCTCTCAACTGATAGAGTGGTCGGGTACAAGCTATCGTCGTCCTCAGATCTTGCTCTCTCCTGATAGTGTAGCCAGTTCTAGGTTGTCATTATTCGATCCAGTCCCTCCGCTGATAGAGTGGTCGGGTCCAAGCTATCGCCGTCCTCTAATCATACTCCTTCGTTGATGGTGTATTGTGGTTCAAGTTGGTGTTCTGCTTCTCCGTTGATGACGTCGTAGAATCTAAATTATTCGATCTTGTCCCTCCGTTGATGGTGTGGCTAGGTCTAAGTTGCTGCTATTCAATCATGCTCCTTCGTTGATGGTGTAGTAGGGTTCCAGTTGACGTTCTACTTCTCCGTTGATGGAGAGGTAGAATCTAAATTATCGTACGATCTTACCCCTCCATTGATGATGTGGTTAGATTCGAATTTACTGACATTAAGGTCCCTTTATTAATGTTGTAGCTAAAAAAGAAAAAAAAGACGAAAAAACAAAAACAAAAAAGCAAAAACAAAAAAGCAAAAAAAGAAGAAAAAAAAACAGAATAAAAATGAAAAAAAGAAGATGAAAATCAAAATGAGCTTTCAATCTTTTGATCCTACCTCTTCGTCAAAGTCGTAGCTGGGTCAGACATCAGAATTTTCATCCATTGGTCTTACCGCTTCGTCAGTGTTACAGTTGGATTAAATTTTGTAGACCCTGCCTCCTCGTCAGTGTTGCGGCTAGGGCAAATTCTCTTTAGGTATTAGCTCGTCATCAATAATGTAGCAAGTTGAACTCATTTTGCTTCCCCGATAGACAACCCCCTATTTTGAAGATTTTGCTTCCCAAGAGTAACAAGGTAGATCAACCAAGACAAGAAAAAAAACCTGCATCAAAGAGAAAGAAGATCTATCGAGGAAAGAAGACATACGTCAAGAGGGAATAAACTTAGCCAAACCGGACAAAACGAGTCATTTTAGTCATTGCCCTATTGTTGTTACACAACAATGAGCAAAGAGGGGCAGCTGTAATAACTTGTTTTATCCGGGTCACCTAAACCCATTTACAATCAAACCTGACCCAGATCCAATAACCCGAGACCCATTAACCCTAAAATTACCATAATGCCCTTTAACTTAAAAATAAAACCCAACCCTAAAACATCACCATACTGTCGCCACCTCATCTATCGTTCACCAGTTTCAACAGCCAACCCCAAAGCCATAACCATAAACAACATAAAACCCTAAATTATAAACCCTGAATCAAACCTACAACCAAATCAACCATAAATTTTTTTAAATAAACCTAATCCTCTGCCATAATCAATCACCCTCATACCCCAAACCTGCCGAACCCATGCCCTATCAACTTCTCTATCACCACCATGCCCCTAAAACTCCGGTCAAATCTGTAGCAGAAAGGGGAGTTGTTAGTTTTTACTTATTTTATTTTTGTAAAATCGGGTTATATAACCCATAAAAATGATTGTAAAGGGGGCGGATATTAAAAAAAACAAAAAATGGGGAACGAGAGGATTTTCAGATCAAAAATTTGTAAGTTTTTGGATGAAATAAAAATTCCAAAGCCAAAATCTTGTTTTTTTATCCACTTGAAATCAGAGTTTTTTTTAAACTTATATTTTTTTAATTTTCGAATCAAAATTTTAAGATCTTACAAAAGGGGGAAAGAAGGGATTCGAGGCGTACTTGTTACTCTCCCTTGTCGCGAGGCCGGTAAACGGTGAGGAACAGGGAGCGGCCGTCGTTGGTCTAAGGTCGAGAGAATGAGAGAAAATGAGGGCTGGGAGAATTGTTTAAGGTTTTAATCCATTCGAAACAAAAATAAAACCAACCCTTATTTTATCCAGCATTAAACAAAACGATGCCATATTGTCACTCCAACCCGCGAGGTGACCTGACCCGAGGGGAGGATCCGCATTTTTAGGTTAGGGTATAATTACAGATATGACCCATTTCCTTCTTCCCCGTTTTCGTTTCATTTATGGTATAATTGTGTTTTTAGTCCTTCTATTTTGTCCCGCGTGTTTAATATCATCCTTCTTTTGTCGCCTTTAATTTATGTTTTACTTTAATTTAGTCACTTCACTTTAGCATTTGAATTTCCAGCTTTTATTTCTGTTAGTTTTAATTTATGCTCATATTTTGCATTTGTGCCATTTTACTCCTATAATGTTTGCTATTTATGCCATGCAATTTAATTCTTATGCTCTTTAATCCATGCATTTTTATTAGCTTCATGCTGTAATAGTTTAATCCATGCACTTTCATTATTATTATTATTATTAATATTAAGTAGTTTATTTTTGTAATACCTTATATAAGATATATATATATATATATATATATATGTATATTACCCATGATTTGTGTTTTTACGTATAATATATAGATATATACATATATATATTACATATTTGTAAAATAAAATGATACTTTGTTTATTTACCATACATATATAAATAATAAATAAGTACCTTTTTTTCTTCTTTTTTTTGTAAAAATATATATGTCTATAAATTACTAACTTAATATGTATAAGTATGTTTTAATAAATGATACACATATTTTACTTTAAATATTATATTTTGAGTATGTATATAAAATAGTAATAAATACCTTTTTTAAAATACATATATAAACTATTAACTTTAAATATATCTAGATATTTTTTATAGGTATAAAATATTTTACCTTATTTTTTTATGTGTTAGATTAATATCCATGTATTGACGTTAGATTAATATTTTATTATGTTGGTATTCATTTTATATGTTTATCGCATTGTATTTATTCATGTTGGCCATGTTTTAAGTTGCATTTCGGATATATATTTTGTCAATGTGGTACCCTTTTATCCGAGCGTAAACGAGGCCAGTATCAGGCGTAGTGATGGTGGTTGGGCGTTTACTCTCGAATAACGGGGCCTTTAGAACTTACTCGCACTTATAACCGAGTTTTATTTAATCGTCACTTTAATCCGGAAAGTTTAATATTAATAAAGCGGTAATTATTAAAGTACCAATTTTTTGCCGGTGTGTGGATGCTAATCCTTCCCCATCCGTAACCGACTCCCGAACCCGACATTTTTAAAATCTCTGGTTTTTATGGTGCCTGGCCTACCTTAGTGGTCGGTGGCGACTCTATTTTTTAAAATAATAAGGTTTTTTCTAAAATCCCAATGGAAGACATTTTTTAAACACCCAAAAGACCCCAAATACCTGAAAACCCCATCGTTTTTTAGATCGCTACAGCAGTGCTCGTCCCGATAGCAGTGTCATATAGGCAAATATACTGACTTTACAAAATGATACATCAATCAAAAAATAATTTTATAAAATTGTATAAAATATAAAATATTTTTTTCTTCTGATGTGCCATTACGCCAAGTCATTTCAAGTTGTTTATCGTCAGTTCACTAACAGTTTTTATCCGTAGAGGGGCTATTTTGATGGGGAAAAAATGTTGAGGGCTGAATTGCTTCAAAAAATAATATGGGTCAAAATGACAATTCAATCAAATGTTGGGAAAATTTTTTAACATTATGCCTTATTAAATTTATCAAATCATTATAAAATATCATTAAAATTTATCAAATCAGTAAACTAATCAAATCGTTACATTATTTTATAACACCAAAAATCATTTTATAACAATTTAATAAATTTAACGATTATTTTAAAAAATTAATATCCACACAATATTTTCATTTGTTAACAACGTAATCATATTTCAAATATTGACTTTTTTATAGAATAAAAAAATAGATGTAGAGTGATACCATTATGAACCCATTGACAAAACATGAAAGCAAAGTACATACGTACCAAATTATACATAAAAATGAAAATTTAGATTAAAGCACTAACAATGGCTATCCTCTCTTCATTCAAAGGTTGCGTTAAAATATTAAACAGGTGGATGTTTACGACTAACAAAACTCCTATAATTCATCTCCTTTCCATTTCAACCTCAATGACTTAAGAAGAAAATTATTCGAAAAACATGTTAAAGTAGACTAGGTAAATATGAGAAATTATGTCATGGGTCCTTCCCACCGCGTCATTTACATGATCAACCAATAAAATTAGCTCATTTCATTATTTTTTTATATCATTTTTTTACTAAGTGATTCTTCACTTAAAGGGTATTATTTAAGGGTATTATTTTTTAACATTATTTAAAGAGGATTAATTATTTATAAAAATATGTCATTTTATTTATAAATGTGATGTCATTTATATATTTTTAAATTTTTTATACATAAATTATATAAAAAATTCAAAAAAATTTAAGTGTCATCAGACACCTCATTCTATTATATTGCTCTGCCCATGAATATACATGCTTGTCTAATATTCTTTGCGCAACATGTACATCAAAAGATTTCTCGATCTTAAAATAAAAAAATTTGAAAAATTAACTTAATTGTGACATGAATAAGATAAACACATGAGACATTGTTATTGATTGATATTAATAGTTTAAATATAATTAGGATGAAATAATAGTTTGAATATCAAAATATACGATGTAAAAAAAAATTAAAACTAAGCTTCATCGAATAAGTCTAATTTACAATATTTTCCATAAAATTAAAATTGTAAAAGCAACTTGTAGTGCCTCGCTTGATTATTTTGACCCAAATTAATGAGGTAATACCGAATTTTCATTTGAAAGTTGGAAATTAAGGCTTTACCTCAAGTACTTGGAACCACCTTCTTTGTGACCCAACTTGTGAATTTTACAAGTAATTATGTAGGACGTATCAAATTAAATGCAATTTCTACGACCTTAATATGTGTATATATTAATCATATTTTATCGCCAAACATATTAAATTTCCTCACATCCACATTTAAATAGGAATAAATTTCAAAATTATACATAAAAATTTCTTAAATATTCAATTATATACGTAAACTATACAGTTGAATACATCAAATTTTGGTTTGATTCAATTCTCATAACTTACTATTACAACCATCAAAACAACACCATTTTACTATTACACTTTAAAAATACAAATAATTATTAGCAATTCAATGAAAAACTAAATGAAAGAATTTATTTTTTAAAACGTGTACATTTGAAGTAAAATAAAATTTTCATGTATATAATTGAATAAAAATCAAAATTTAATGTATGTGTCAGTTGTTAAAAAATATTTTATAATAATTAGTATTTTTCTTTTATTTCAAAAATATCTTTTAAGAAAAACTTCATAATTTTATTAAAAAATGTGTAGAAGTCATTTAGCAAAGCTCATTTGGTTAAAACAAAGTCAAAAAATCATAATATGAACTATTATGTTAGTATTATAGTTATATCATTTTCTAATTGGACCATCTTTTGAGCCCAGGATCAGTTGGATCCTTGGGCGAGCTAAACCCAAAGTCCCATGAAAGAAAAGGGAACAAAAGGGGGGCGGGGGGGAAGCCTAGTTGCCGAGTGAAGTGAGCTACTGGTTGAGTTGAGTTCCAACAATGTCTTCTCCGACATCCACAACAGCTTGCATCAACGTGTTTTGGCACGAGGGGATGCTAAGCCACGACACAGGCAGAGGCGTATTCGACACCGGGATGGACCCTGGTTTCCTGGATGTGTTAGAAAAGCACCCAGAGAACTCAGACAGGGTCAGAAACATGGTCTCGATACTCAGAAAAGGACCCATCTCTCCTTACATCTCCTGGCACCCTGGAACTCCTGCCACCATTCCTCAGCTTCTCTCTTTTCATTCCCAAGGTACCCCATTTCTTTCTTTCTTTCTTTTGCTTTGATTTTGGGTTTCTGGAATTTTGAACTTTGGTGTAATCAGTTTAAGTTTCGTTGCTAAAATAATATCGATTTTTAGTTAAGTGGTACAATTGATACTAAACTTAAAGTTTAGTTAACCTGGTGTAATTTACCCTTGGTTTAATTTTGTAATTTTTTCCCAGAATATGTCAATATGTTAGTTGAAGCTGATAAAAATGGGGGTAAGGAAATCTGCTGTGGAACCTTGTTGAACCCTGGTTCATTTGATGCTGCACTTTTAGCAGCTGGTACTACGCTCTCAGCTATGAAATACATACTCGATGGCCATGGGGAACTTACTTATGCATTAGTGAGGCCTCCGGGTCACCATGCTCAACCTACTTGAGCCGATGGCTATTGTTTTTTTAACAATGCCGGCCTCGCCGTTCAACTGGCTTTGGATTCCGGGTGTAAAAGGGTTTCGGTCATAGACATCGATGTTCATTACGGCAATGGGACTGCAGAGGGGTTCTACCGGTCGGATAAAGTTCTTACCGGTTTCGCTTCACATGAATCATGGGTCTTGGGGTCCTTCTCGTCCTCAGAATGGAACGGTTGATGAGCTCGGTGAAGGTGAAGGTGAAGGGTTCGGGTATAATTTAAATATACCTTTGCCGAATGGAACCGGTGACAAGGGATACGGATATGCAATGACGGAGTTGGTTATCCCGGCCGTTGATAAGTTTGAGCCAGATATGATGGTCCTGGTGATTGGTCAAGACTCAAGTGCTGTGAGTTAATTCTTTTGTTCCTAATCTGAATTTTGTGAATTCATTGAGGTGGCATGTTATCCTCATGCAAATTGAAATTACCTTGGCATAGTAGATATATGAAACTGAAACTTATTTGGGGCTGTCTCAGGGATAAGATATTGCATTTTCGACCTTTCTGAGCAGTAATGAACCTAGACAAAACCCGAAATCTCTAAAGTAGATATATCTGCATTTGCCTTGTCTAAAGTCTGATGTGTTTAGTTGTTGTGATCAAGCAGTAATGAACCTATACAAAACCCGAAATCTCTACAGTATATGTTGCTTACTATCACCTATTAAACAAACGCTATTTGCATAAATTAATGTGCAGTTTGATCCGAATGGAAGGCAATGCTTGACAATGGATGGTTATTGAGAGATTGGACGGACAGTTCGTAGATTGGCAGATAAGCACTGTGGTGGGTGCCTTCTAATCGTCCAAGAAGGTGGGTACCATGTTACATACTCGGCTTATTGCGGTCATGTGACGCTAGAAGGCGTGCTCAATCTTCCATCCCCGTTGTTGTCTGATCCCATTGCATATTACCCCGAGGACGAGGCTTTTGCTGTAAAAGTAATCGAAGCAATCAAGCAGTTCCAAACAAAAAATATACCGATCTTAAATGAAGATTGATCTAGGGTTTTGCCGTATCTTGAAAGCCGGCGATAATGTATCCTTACATAGTCATAATAATTCGAAAGGCGATAATGTATCCTTACATAGTCATACTAATTCGAAATGTTAACGTTGTTCTTCTCATCGACTTGGATGATAGAACTCAGTAGTTTAATCATTATATAATGTAATCATAAACAAAGCCAAACAACATACATGTAAGCAGCCAAAAGAAGGGTGCAACAGAACATGAAACATTATAAGAACATAAATATAAGCTCAAGGCTGTAAACCCATCTGCTTTCTGGTTCTGCCAACAAACAAGTCTCCGGATTTGGATTTGAGCAAGCCCGGAATACGTCTGCTGAGAGTCGTAAATGGCGACGGCATCTTTCCTTCAAAGGGAAACCATTGCGATCGCCGAACCGGGCTTGTACTTGGTCATTTTGCTTTCTTTTCCTCCATCCATCAACAGCTTCAAGTTCTTAAAGACCACCATGGCATGTTTATGAGCTATGTAACCCTGTTTGAGTTCCTGGATTATTGCAACATCTCAAATGTTAGGGTTACCTTGAAAAGGAGGACGGATTCAATACATAAAAGCCTACACATTTTTATCGTGGGATCGGACTTACTGGGATATCAGTGATATCTCCAATTGCAAATACGTTGCTTCGACCCTCGACTCTCAAATGCTCATCAACCATCAGCCTTCCATTTTTATCCAAGTTACTATTCAACATAGTATCACTGAGCCATGTTGTAGCCAATGGTTTCGCGACACAAAGGCAATGGCAATCCGCTTCAATGCTTTCTCCGGTTGAGGTTCGATATACTCGGCTTCCATCTGAAGTGGAATTCAGATCAATTGCCTGCTCTAGTTTCACTTCAACTTTCTTTGATCTCAGCCAGCCTAAACTCTTATCAGAAGCCTTCGTTCCAATGAGTTCCAGCAACCTTGGGCCCTTATGGACCAGCGTAACCTTCTTTCCGGGGAAGTCGGTGGCAATTTCTCCGGCAAGTTCAACACCAGACGGCTCCTCCAACAATCAAAACAGACTGAGCAGATTGTATCTTAAAATTCCTTCAAATTTGGGCTTCTAAGCAATGGAAGATCAAAACCACATATACTTAGCAAACTAAGCTTAAAAAAGGAACAAAGAAAGCCCAGCCCATCCAAGTTTAATTTGTTTGTACGAACTCCAACCACCATTCGCCTTCCAGACCCATCGTCCCCAGCCGCCTTATCCATCCTCTTTTGCCTCTGTCTCGTTTCTTCTTTACGTAATTATATTTTTAATTTTCTGGGTTTAGTTTAGAACCACATAGGTATTTATGTAGGATTGATGAGTTAATTTAAGCAAAAAAATGAATTTGATTCAGGCTAGCAATCGAATCTTTCCCTGTATCAGCGGCCCCAACCCAAGAAAACCCGAGTTCTTGCCCTCTTATCCCTTTGTTGTCTGCTTCAATCATAAGGTTCCGGTCACCGGTTCCTTGAAATTACTTGCCACTTCATCATCACGCCGGCAACGGTTTGCTCCTTTATTAAACCACAATCGATATGCATCGGTTTCGAAATGCCGTTTGCAGACTAGGAGGAGGCGAAGATAAGCTGGCTGGAGACAATGAGGTAAGAAGGGTTCTTTTCTTTGGGCATGAATACTCGGTATCTGTTTAAATGGTGAGGATTATAAAGCTGCAGCGCTTTCGTTTGAATTTTCATCTTATTATATACTAGTTTATTGAAATTTTCAGATGTACGGTTTGACCATGTTAATATTTTCTGAAGTGCTTGTGTTTGAATTTTTATCTCATTATATAGTTTATTAAACTTTTCTTTTGGATGGTCACAGTAGAAAGAATTGATTGCTTGGTATTTTGCATTTGCTTTCTTATATAATCATATTCGAGTCCAGTTTTGCTCACCCCTGTTATTGCTGTCTAATGCTTCCTCGTAGGATATACTCGTAGTTTCTTCCCTTTGATTTTAGGGGGTGTCTTTGGAATTTATTTGGCAACTCAAGACTAGATCTTTAGTTGTATTGCTTTAACTGGAGGTGATATGATGGAAGCGTGTAGCTCTAGAATCCTGCTAAACGGTAGAGGAAACGATTGAGAGAAAACTAAATTGTTGCAAATTTGGGGTGTGTAATTCAGTTTTAAACCTTTAGTAAGGAACCTAAAAGTATATGGTCGAATATGGTATTATTGTTAGCAGGATTCACCGTGGAATGCTATTGAGAAAGCTATAGGAAACTTTGGGAAGAAACAATCAATCGAAGATGTGTTAAGGCAGCAGATGGAGAAACAAGAATTTGCTTATGAAGGCGGCGGAAAAAGTCCTCCAGGTGATGGAGGTGGCAGTGGTGGTGGTGGCGGTGGTGGGGATGGATTTGGAGGATCAGAGGATGAAAGCCTCTCTGGGATTTTTGATGAGACCCTGCAAGTGGTTTTAGCAACCATTGGCTTCATATTCCTGGTAAAATGGTTATTCTTTTTGTGTTTTTGTCTTCATTTATTTTCGCACTCAGATCTTACTTTTTCGGTCAAACCCAATGAAATTGATGGCTTCACTTAGGTCATTCACAACTTTTCTGATAGGAAGCTAAGACGGCATCCGTTTTCATGCAAATACATCCTTTCCATGCTTGCATTATTAAGTTCTTTAATGATTTCGCACGGTTAAACATATCGTAACACACTGGATATCAAATGTTCATCTGAATTAGTGAAAGTATAGTCCAAAAAATGGTATCTTATCCGATGTATTTCTGAAATTTTTGGCTTGATGAGCTTGATACAGTATGTATACATCATAACCGGCGAGGAAATTGCTCGTCTGGCAAAGGACTACCTCAAGTACCTCTTTGGCGGAAACAAAAGTGTTCGATTGAGGCGTGCCATGTTCCAATGGAGAAGCTTCTTTCAGAAGCTGACAG
Source organism: Hibiscus mutabilis (assembly GCA_019671005.1). Lineage (NCBI taxonomy): Eukaryota > Viridiplantae > Streptophyta > Magnoliopsida > Malvales > Malvaceae > Hibiscus > Hibiscus mutabilis. The sequence continues at coordinate 107,387 of JAGYYJ010003160.1, forward strand.
AGAAGAAGGAATACGATAAGTTTTGGTTGGAAAAGGCTATCATCACTACTCCAACATGGTACGACGGCCCGGACAAGTACCGAAGGGTCCTCAGTTCTTACATAGAATATGAGGATGACGACGACGATGACGATACTAATGAACCATATTATGATGAATAATTCCGAGCCGTGTGGCTTTCAGATGCTGAAAGAAATTAGTGAGAATGACATTCACTGCGTTCTATGTTCCTTCAAATTGTTGTTGTGAGTAACCTAAACCAATTTTTGACTTTGTGGAAGAATGTTATTTTATTTTATTTTGGGTAGAACAATTGAACAGGGAAGATAGGTGATGGTTATGGGGGGTTAAATCCGACTTAATCGCTTAATTGACTGATTCGGATTAGTTCGGTTTCTCCAGGTAAATGGTTTAAGGTCTTGGTTAGGATGATTTTGTTGCTCGGTTCTTAAAATTCATAATCGAATCGATCAACCTGGTCGACTTAATATGTTATTTTTAATTATATTTACAATGTAAAATGTATTATTTAAAAGCAAAAACCCAATTAATCAACCTAATTTACAAACTTAATTGACTAACCTGGTTGTCGATTAATCAATTTAACTAATCGTACCAACAGACGTTAAGTATGTTCGGTTTTCTCTATAAAAGTAAGTCGGTTCAGTTATTAGATTTGATGAGTTTAATTTAAGAGCAATTTTCAATACAAATATTGTATAAAAAGTAAAAAAATATGTAAATTTACTCTCTTTAAAATTAAAACATAAAATCTCTAACCCTAAATTGAAACACAAAAATTAAAACCTTAAATCTTAAAATATAAGGTAAATTATATAAATCATTATTGAAATTTACTCTCAAACTTATTTTGGTCATTAAAATTTTAAAACGTTCACTTTACTCATTGAAATTTAGACGTTGAACGTTTTTGATCTTCCGTTAACTTTTTGACGATGTCTATTTATCGGCGAACGAAGAAATTTTTCCAAAGTTCGAACTGTAAAAAATTTCATCAGCATGAGAGAAACAGTATACTGAGAAACGAACTTCATCCGATGGTGGAGGAAGGATATTGCCGAGAGAAAAATCAGAAAGTTTGTGGTTGATTCATGAACTCTGAAACACTTTTTTGGCAAAATAGAGGTCGAATTCAAACTCAGAGAACAACATTAAGTGATTGGTGAAATTTTGGATCGAATGATCACCATCTACGATCGTCTGAGGGTTTAAGAGTGATAAAAAAGTTTAATGTCTAAACTTTAGTGACTAAAAATATTTTATGTCTAAACTTTAATGAGTAAATTTGATGTTTTAAAACTTTAGTGACCAAAATAAATTTAAGAGTAAAGTTTAGTGATGATTTACATAATTTACCTTAAAATATACATTCAACATTAATTTTCGAAGCCCAAATTCTGTCCGAAAAAGATTAATAAGGTAAAGAGAGTCCGATTAAAAGGGGCCCATATCCAACTAAACGGCATTACCCTGCACAAATCGTGGTTTCCTCGCTTGCCCTTGCTCTGGAGAATCAAGTTCCGTAAACTTCTCTGCGACCCTTGCCTTGCCTTTGCATACATTTTCTTCCAGGTGCCTTCTTCTATTTCTCTTTGTTTCAGTAAAAAAGATTGATTTTCAGTTTCTTTCTTTCTTTTCGTGCTAGAAAATAAAAAAACTTTCTTGATTAAATCCAGAAATGGAATAGTATAACTAAGAGTTTACGAGATCTTTAGCTGATCAAAACTTTTGAGTTTGAATGATGTGGACATTTTATGCTGATAGGCAGAATATAAACTTCAATTTCAGATTTTACTGTTGTTGAATTTGTCCAATGAGCTTAAAAATCTGAGTTTTGAATTATATATAGTGTTGTTATTCATATGGATTTTGATGTTGAAGCATACCAACTACTGAGGTCAGTAATTAAGTTCATTTTGGGTCCATTCGTATCCAAATCTTAGAGACTTTGATTGGGTTAAATTGTTTAATAATTTACTTCATTCTTTTGGACTTTGGATGTGTGCAGACTTAGGAATTTTAGAAATGGATGACAACTTGTATGATGAATTTGGAAACTATATTGGACCTGATATTGAGTCCGACCAAGGGAGTGAAGGCGAGGAAGAAGAAGATGAAGATCTCCCTGATAGGCATTCCGAAGAGAAGGGGGAGCAATCTAATGATGAGGCTCCATCTGGTGCGTCTAATGGATGGATTACAGCTGCTAATGATGTTGATATGGATAATCAGATTGTTCTTGCCGAGGACAAGAAGTATTACCCCACTGCTGAAGAAGTTTATGGAGAGGATGTTGAGACCTTGGTTATGGATGAAGATGAGCAGCCTCTCGAGCAACCTATTATCAAGCCTATTAAGAATATTGAGGTTGGAGTTAAGGATTCTTCAACTTATGTCTCAACCCAGTTTCTTATTGGTTTGATGTCAAACCCAGGTTTGGTCCGCAATGTTGCACTCGTTGGACACTTGCAGCATGGGAATACGGTGTTCATGGACATGTTGGTTGAGCAAACCCACCATATGAACACATTTGATGAAAATAGTGAGAGGCACATGAGATACACTGATACTAGAATTGATGAGCAAGAAAGAAGGATATCTATTAAGGCAATCCCGATGTCTCTTGTTCTTGAGGACAGTAACTCGAAATCCTATCTCTGTAACATCATGGACACTCCTGGTCTTGTGAATTTTTCTGATGAAATGACTGCTGCTCTTAGGCTTGCGGATGGTGCTGTGTTGATTGTTGATGGTGCGGAAGGAGTGATGGTAAGCATATCTTTTCATGCATATTATAATAGTTCTTATGTTGATGATCCATTTATTTTAGCCTCTGGGTTATGCCTATGCTTGAGAGCAGCCTAATTTATTCATGGAAGTAGTAAATGTTGTATAAAACTTCAGAGGCAAGCATTATAGTAAAATATGAACTCCAAAGAAAATGATATCCATTGCAATCCTAGTAAGCTCTTTTTTGAATTCATTGCTTTACCAATTATTGAATTTGAGGTTTCTTAACTATTTTAGAGTTTGAGGTTTCATGGTAGCTTCACTTTTTAGAATTTACAAACAATATATGGTTGTTGAGAATGATACTTCGGTGTATTGTTGTAAACAGGTAAATACTGAGAGGGCTATACGCCATGCAATACAGGAACGCATACCTATTCTAGTTGTTATAAACAAGGTGAACACTTTTCACCTTTATGCTTTTTATTAAGTTATATATTTGATGAAAACACCTCTTGCTTGTGCTCATATATATATATATTTTAATTTTTGAAGGTGGACCGGCTGATAACAGAACTTAAGTTGCCCCCCAAGGATGCTTATCATAAACTAAGGCATACCCTGGAAGTAATTAATAGCCACATATCTGCAGCCTCTACAACCGCTGGTAATGTTCCAGTTATTGATCCTGCTGCTGGAAATGTTTGTTTTGCTAGTGGAAGTGCAGGATGGTCCTTCACTTTGCAGTCATTTGCAAAGTTATATGTCAAACTCCATGGAATTCCATTTGATGCTGAGAAGTTTGCATCACGTCTTTGGGGTGATATTTATTATCATCCTGTTACAAGGACTTTTAAAGGAAACCTCCTGCTGGTGGAGGAGAAAGATCATTTGTTGAATTTGTGCTTGAACCCCTTTATAACATATATAGCCAGGTGATTGGTGAACATAGGAAAAGCGTAGAGTCAACTCTTGCAGAGTTGGGTGTCACTCTTAGCAATGTTGCTTACAAGTTAAATGTTAGGCCTTTGCTAAGGCTAGCTTGCAGCACAGTTTTTGGTTCAGCCTCAGGCTTCACTGATATGCTGGTTCAGCACATACCGTCTCCAAAGGATGCTGCATCTAAAAAGGTTGATCACACATACACGGGACCGAAGCATTCTATGATTTACAAGGCCATGGTAGAATGTGATCCATCCGGTCCCCTCATGGTTAATGTGACCAAACTATATCCCAAGTCCAATTGCATTTTTTCGATGCTTTTGGTAGGGTTTACAGTGGTAGAATTCAAACAGGGCAGACTTTGAAAGTACTGGGAGAAGGCTATTCACTAGATGATAAGGAGGACATGACAGTAAAAGAAGTAACCAAATTATGGATCTACCAAGCTCGATACAGAATACCTATAAGCAGTGCTCCTCCTAGCTCTTGGGTTCTCATTGAAGGTGTTGATGCTTCAATTATGAAAACTGCCACCCTTTGTAATATGGATCTTGATGAAGATGTATACATTGTCCGGCCTTTATAGTTTAATACTCTTCCTGTTGTAAAAACAGCTACGGAGCCTTTAAATCCGAGTGAGTTGCCCAAAATGGTGGAGGGTCTTCGGAAAATCAGCAAAAGCTATCCTCTAGCTATTACTAAATTTGAGGAATCTGGTGAGCACACTATATTAGGTACCAGAGAGTTGTATTTGGATTCAGTTATGAAAGACCTCAGGGAGCTCTATTCTGAGGTGGAAGTCAAGGTATCTAATTTGTGATACTCCATGTCCTATTTTAGTTATACATCTCTCTCTGAAACTTATTTTGCTGTTATAAGGGATTTGCTCGACTTTATTTTGTGTGTTCTCATTTCTTATGCTTCTCTTAAAATATAGGTGGCAGATCCTGTTGTGTCATTCTGTGAAACAGTTGTGGAGTCTTCATCCATGAAATGCTTTGCCGAAACACCCAGCAAGAAGAATAAAATAACCATGGTACAACAGCCTTCAATTTCTTTTTAATCTAGATGATTTTTGTAATAGTTACTAGTATTACCTGCCTTAAGGCTGTATGATCATATACCTTTCCATGATTTTAAAGATCGCAAAGCCATTGGAGAGAGGTCTTGCAGAGGACATTTGGAATGGAGTTGTAAGTGTCAACTGGAGTAAGAAGCAACTTGGTGATTTCTTCAAGACAAAATATGACTGGGATTTGCTTGTTGCACGTTCCATCTGGTCATTTGGCCCCGATAAGCAGGTAACAGAGGGCATTTTTTTTAACCTTTTTCCAACTTAATCCCTGATTTGGGTGATTTTATCTCACTCTTTGTCGTAAAAAGCTAAAAAAATTCAAGCCATAAGAATTTGCATCTCTGGTTAACCTGCTGATAGAGTAGCGCAATCTTGGATTTGGAAGCCTTCAATCAAGTTGTAGCAAGAATTATGAGCTCTAGACTCAATCAAGAAAAGTATGAGCAGATCTGAAAATTCAAGAGAAAAGAGAAGGGCTTTTCTTGAAAATTTCAGATTCGAGGCTGGAAAATTAAAGAAAGAAAGACGAGATGAAGGATTAGATGATAAGAAATAAGAATATAAATAAAAAGATGAAAAAAGATTAAGAAGAAGATAGGTAAAACAAATCTGAAAATTTCAGCTTTGTTTATGGAATTATGGAAGATGGTGTGAAGGTTGAAGATGAAGATGGCTTGCGAATTGTTGATGTTATTTTGTCCTCGACACTCTCTTAGACTCAATTATCTAAGCAAGCAACCTCAAGCGGCTCTAACCCACCCTCCTAGACGCGATTATCTAAGCAAGCAAGTGTGTGAAGATGATCTCCCTCACAAGAACTTGTCGAACTTATGTTGAAGAAGACTTCGAAGGCACAAATAATCAGCACTTGCAAAAACAAACTCACTAAATATTTTATAAATCAAAGAAATCTCTCTTATAATGATGGAGGCTTCATCCTTTTATAGGTAAGGATAGACAAAGTAATTTAACTTCTACTAAAACAAGGAAAACCTAATCTAATTACAAATAATAAAAAAATAACAGCTTTTAAACTCCTTGTGCTTGTGTGGCAAGGAATAGGGTGATAAGTTAAGTGATAAGCTGATAAGGGCTGGGTGGCTGGTTGCTAAAGTATATAAAACCCTAAAAACATCAATTTAAATGATAATAAATATATTGAGCTAAGTTTAATTCGTCCAAAGCTTTATATGTTAGCTTTTGGGCTGAATTTTACAAAATCCCGTAATAATCCTGTATCCAGTTTTCTGCATGAGCAGTCTTTAGTAAATTGGACGTATCTTGAGTTCCTGATGTCTGATTGACGCGTTTCAAGATGCGTTGGAAAGGTAACTAAATGACGGACAATTTGTTAGAAGACAACTTGACTCAGAAATGCCCGGATCCCATCCGAAAACTCGTTGCAAGTTGGCAGACTTTCCAGACTTCACAAACATATTCAATTTCTTGTCCAAGATGCATCGTTTTTGACCTCCTATGCATGCATTGTTTTGGCTTTTATTGTTTGCATCGAACAAATTCAGCTTCTTGTCCAATATTAGTAATTTGACCCCGCTCATGCATGTATCACCTGCTGTTTTAAATTTTGTTTTGCGGGGACCTAACATTTTATTAGATGATACACTCCTACTGAGGTTGATAAGGCATTGCTGGGATCCGTAAGGGATTCTATTGTCCAAGGGTAAGATTATCTCTTCTTTCCTGATTTTCTACGTAGCTAATCTATTGCTGCGGTTAAGGATTTCACGTTTTGCTGGGCAGATTTCAGTGGGGTGCTAGAGAAGGACCTCTCTGTGATGAACCAATTAGAAATGTGAAGTTCAAAATAGTGGATGCAAGGATTGCATCGAGGATCTGGACAGATCATCCCCACAGCTCGACGTGTGGCCTATTCAGCTTTCCTTATGGCGACTCCACGACTTATGGAACCTGTATATTATGTGGAGGTATGTTCAATGTTCAATGATATTCCCACTAGCACAATATCAATTTAAAGAGAAGCCAACTGAGATAATGTTGCAAATCAAGGTACACAGGATGCAGTAGCTCATTCTCCAATGACAAGAATAAACACCATAATGTACTTGGCATATGAAAGATATTTCTCACATTTTATGTAAAACCCTGCCCCGGTTACTATGTCTTTTGGGCAAATGGTATCCTCTTCCTGCTAGAATGAGGAAAAGGCTATGCAAAGGTTCCAATCCTACCTGGAAGCAAGCCTTTATTTTGGCCAATAAAGGGGAAACTGGGAAGTTAAATAAAGTTCCGTCATTCTAGTATCTTTTTAATCACATGCAACCGCCTCAAATGACAAACTTGTTTATCCTGTTTACTGTGTGATTATGTTTCAGATACAAACACCAATCGACTGTGTTGTTGCTATCTACACTGTGTTGTCCCGTAGATGTGGCCATGTTACAGCTGATGTGCCACAACCAGGAACCCCAGCCTATATTGTGAAGCTTTGAAAGCTAAGCCTAAATTCCTTAAAAAAAATTGCATGACTGTTGGTTTTGTTTTTTTCATGTGAGCGATTCAGTTAGTAGTGAAAATATGTATTTCGTAGTTCGGTTCCCTAATTTTGTTGACCATTCATCTATATACACGCTTACAAATTCATCTGATTCCTTTTTTCCATTTAGGCATTTTTACCTGTGATAGAATCATTTGGATTCGAGACAGACCTGAGGTTCCACACACAAGGTCAAGCCTTTTGTCTCTCGGCTTTTGACCACTGGGCCATAGTTCCTGGAGATCCCTTGGACAAGACCATAGTTCTGCGGCCTCTCGAACCTGCACCAATACAACATCTCGCTCGAGAGTTCATGGTGAAGACAAGGTGCAGAAAGGTATCGCTACTTCTATCCACATATGCACACTTACAGCCATGCTGGCATTCCATCTGTATAATGTACAAAGATCTTTTAAAAAATAAAAATTCGAAACACAATCGTGTGAATTTTCTGTGAACTTTCCAGGGAATGAGTGAAGATGTGAGCATCAACAAGTTCTTTGATGAGGCTATGGTGATGGAGCTAGCTCAGCAGGCTGCCAATCTTCATCAGCAGATGATATAACCCGATGTTTGTCGTGTCTCCCGGATTTTGGGGATGAGAATAGGGTAATTAATTAGAACTGTAGTTGGCATGCCATTATGATAGAAGTGTTGTAGCTTGTAAAGAGACTCAAAAACGACCTGTCATCCTCAAGAGAATAAAACACTTAACTATTATTGTTTCCCCTTGATCATTAATCTTATATTGTCTCCCTAGTAAATGCAGATACTAGTATTTCAACAGCCAATAGATTCAAGATCATCTATGGCAATCAAATAAAAAGAGAAATTATAAACCGATAAAATGGCATTCTTGAACAAGCATTACAAACAACACTGGGCAAACTTATTGCCCATGGGAGCCCTCTAATACCCACGTTGATGCCAAATTGATACTAAAAACAGAGTTTTGGACAAGAAGTTCCAGACCAAAACAACTGGTAAAATGATCAACTTCATTTTGATGGAGAATAAAGATCAAGTTCCTTGTGAGTGTGAATCTCACAGTCTGAGGTAGGCTTTGAAACACAAGTCAGCATATAACCTTCCTTAATTTGATCATCCTCGAGGTAAATAGCATCCGGTTGATGCACCGAGCCTGAAACGACCCTTGCAGTACATATGGAGCAAGCTCCAGCTCTGCAACAATAGGGCAGTTCTACTCCTGCTGCCTCAGCTGCCTCTAAAATGAACTGGTCTTCCGTGGCTTCAAACTCGTTCACCTCACCCTTTGGCCCTACAAGCTTAATCTTGTACATTGCCATTGTCGTTCGAAGATTGGAGGAACATTTCAAGCCAAAAGATTTAGATATGGTTTTAACAGACCCCAGAGGCGCCTTTACTATGGAACTCGTAAACTGGTTCGGGATTGCAGCTTTAACAATAGATGGGGAGGTAAGGCTCACAGTGGTCATCTTCGTTTAATTCCTTCTCGGCGAGTCAACTAACGCATGTAAATAGCGAATGATGCAAGGGGTAACAACATACAAGCATTTAAAACAAAAACATAAATTCAGTAGCATTCAGAATTTCTGTTGAACAAGGGGCAATCCGGATGATCCAGCTACCGAACAACAAAGTTGAAAGGAAGCAACTAAAACCAGACATATCGAACAAGTAGCATTAAACAAATAACACTGAACTGAACCTTAAACCCTAAAACAAAAGTGAATGCCTTGTATATGTCAGGAAAACAAGAACAATTATGAAAATGAACACAGCTTAATCTTTTTCCTTGCGTCCGAAAAGATGAGTTCGGGGGTGAAGGATGAAATAATATGTAATACGAATTAAATGTATCATAGATCATCCAACTTTTATCCCTAGTTTCATGGGAGGTGAAGGGGAATTTTATAAAGATATCCATATCATGAGTCAATAATGTGAATAAGTTGCAGTACATGAACTTACGTGCAAAAGCTTTTTATTACCATCTTTCACATTGTTTTGCCAGTCTTTGAATGCACCAGTCATGAAATTGGTAAAAAGTTAGGACCGCTTACAAGATTTCAGGCAAATGATTACTGAATAAAGCCAACAGAAATACAAAATGTTACCTTTCACTAACAAAAGAACAAAAAAATAAAAACCATTTCAGCCTGTAAAAGAAGCGATATCATAGCTCAACCATATATATATATGTTCTTCCAAAAACAATCTAGGAAAAACCCAGAATTCGACCAACAAACCCAAGCTTGAAAAACGCCAAACAAGGAATGGAAGCAGGAAACAGATCATAATCACAAATTGTAAGTAAACATTCAAAAGTAATGCAAATCAACGCTAAAAAGGAAGGAGAATAACAAAGAGAGCTTACAGAAGGAGTTTGGGGAGCGGAGAAAACGAGAGATCAAAGTTGTCGAGCTTTCTTAAACCCTAAAATGATGAATAAACATCTGATTATTAAAATTAAGAATTCAATAAAATAATTCCCAAATCTTTTTAGAGATTGTCCACCACAAATTCACACAATGCCTAACCAAACAACTATAAAAAAATATTAAATTTCTGAATCTTCACTCTATATATAAATAATATGATCTGAGGGGTTGGTGAGAGTCTGAGAATGTAGAAAAACGAGTAAATTTTGGAGTCTTTTCGATTTCAAGCATTAAAAAATTCCACTCATTGCATTATTGCAAGGCAATTAATGCACTTTCCTCCTTCAATTTCAAATTTTCAATGAACCCCACCGCGCCCAAAATGAAAGTTCTGAATTATTTCTTTGGATTTCCTTAAGAAAATTACTTTTATATAATGGGATTTAACTTGTAATTAATTGAATCTAAAAATCATATAATTTAACAGTTAAATTGAGTGATCAATCCAATGTCTTAAAATATTTAATTTTTTTTAAAATATGGGATAAATTTTATGAAAAATTAATAGTTAATAAAATTCAGTTTTTTTTAATTATTAATTACAAAATATTACACACGGTGCCCCGGTTTGTCACTTGCCATGTGCTTTTGGCCTTTTTGGGTGATAGTTGAGCATTGGCAATTTGGCTTTTAATGAAAAATATATATTATATAACTTTTCAATGTGCTATTAAAAAACACACTTGCTTCCAAAACCTGCGTAATCATCTACGCCCATGGTTTATATATTATCAATGTTCGACTTATGGTCGATTAATTCAAATTAGACATTATAAGTATCTATTATGAAGACAACTCTTCTAATTCAATTTATTTTCATTCACAATATCATAATTAAAATCACTTACTTTACTTAAAAGACTACCATCTCAACCTAACCTATGATCCTAATAAAAAAGATGATATTCATCTTTGGAGATCTAAATTCAAATCGATTTATCTGCAAGGTGTGCGTGCATTGTCGAATAGTTAAGAATATATATAAACATATATTACCTTGTATTACCTTAAGACTATTAAAAAAAACCCTAACATCTCACCCCCACTAAATTAACTTTTAGTTAGTTTTTCAAATTCTTTTAAATGCAATGAATTATAAATTTATAACACTTCTATTATGCATGAAGTTATATTCTGAATATATTACATTGGAATTATAACATTTTAAAAAAGAAGAATGAAAGAGTTGCGTTAAACACATGTACGACAACATTTGGATATCGAAAGCTGCTGCTCAAATGGTGTTGCTGCATGCAGTAACAACAGCATGCTAAACCCGATACAAAAACTAAACCCCAGTTTCGATATACTTCCAAGTTCCAATAAGCTTGCGGATCCTCTTTTTTCCGGTTCAGACATCAACTCCATGGTTCTCACATGTTCAAGATCAAGGATGTCGGCTCGAATCGGCAGAGAAAGGTTCAGACAATATTGGTAAACTACAAGTAATGCATCTAGACTGTATAAACACAACTTCAAGGATCAACATATCTAGTGTCTCGAAAATTCATAATTTCTATGAATCACAACATCCAAGAACATAAAAACTTTGAACATTCAGAGTAAAAAAAACTGTTTTCGAAACAATCACCACAGCCGCTTTCCCTCCATGCCGTATCTCAAAAGATTCTGTTTGAATGTCCCATTGTACTCTTCAAGTAGAGACACCTCACCTGCAATCAACACATTCAATCCATATCTTGTAATCAAAAAAGTGAAAATGATCCCAAAATCCAACATACATACAAACCATGAAGAAATAAATTATGCAGGACCTATAAGAATCAAACGCTACAGAAACTCACATTTTACCAGTTCTTCTTCAACAAAGAAACGAGGAAATTGACGCTTATTTGCACGTTCTGGAATATCTGCTTCTCCTCCATAGCTACATTCCCAACCGTGACGCCCATGCAAAGAACCTTCTTCAATTGGAACTTGACCATTGCCTTGCTATCATTCACTTTCGACTCCTGGTGAGTAACAAGGGTTGGGAATTTCCCTGTGCATTTGTGCAAACTCTTAACCGTCAATTGCAGAACGCATAAGCATAGTATCTTTTCATATGCCCAAGGGAGTACAACGTAAAATTGTTGAAAATGGAAGCAATACCAATACTAATGTATAAAACTTGCCTGCTTTGTTGAGACCGGGACCCAAATGACGGGGGATCTGCTTTATGACGGATTCGGAGGCTAAAAAGGCATTATACTTCTTAGCAAGCTTCTTGACCAACTTTTTGTTCTTGTTTAGCTTCTTCAATGCTTCAACATCCATGTAGTCCAAACCAATCTTCTCAGCCTGCAATATAAAGAACAAGATCATTGCACCAATGGCCACTCAAACGTTACAATTATGCAGACTCTTATACGAGTCAAGAAATAAAACGGAATTCCAAGCAAAAGCAACAAAATTACCTCTTCCGCATGTTGAGCATCTCCAAGCATGCAGATCTTCATCTTGGGGGGAGGAATGTGCGGCAGCTTCACGGAACCACTGAAACGCTTGTCTTTTTGAGGGTCATAGTTTTTCAGCCCAATCTGGAGTTCAATGGTTTCAGTGAACTTGCGATTTTTCTCCTTGGAATGAGCCACAATGGTGGAAATAGCTTCTCTAAGTGCATCACTCTGAAGCTTACTACAAATAAGAAACCCAAAATCCTTCAGGAAAGAAAACTATAAATGAACATGTAAGAACCAGCAACGTGATCCATAAACCACAATAACTAAGGACTAATCTGGGCAACTAAAACAATTCATAATCATCGAAACACGAACACCGAAAAATAACTCATAGTTCAACTCATTAAATCGGACAAGACTATATCAATCCAGATACAGAAAAGAGTACAAATTCACATCCTAAAAGATTTACAATGTAAGCTTAAATTTTACAAACATAAAATAAAAGAAATACATTTCACAAACCAGTCTAACCAATGAACCATTGAAGAGAGTAAAACCAATAACCACAGCCATTTTATATTTTCCTAGCTGAATGTATCCAGCAGATTATACTAAAAGAAAACAAATGAGTTAAGCCCTTATAATCCAAAATTTCATCAACTCACCCCCTTTGACCAACGTTGATTGCAAATCTAATAGTTTTTTTATCAGTTAGTGAAACGTGTCGTGTTACAGTATTGTCAATTGGCATTTCTAAAATTTTTTATTTTATTTAATTTTTTTAAAAAAATTCTATAAAAATATAAAAAAATTCTAAAAAAATCTGTAAATATCACATAAATGAACTGTAGTGTGTCACGTGACAATAATATCTCAAGAAAAAAAATCCGCTAAAAATTGATGGCCAAAATTGGTAAAAGGGCTTAATTGATTTAATTTATTGGTTTGGGGGCTTACTTAGGTGCAAAAAGTTCAAGGGCTTAATTGTTTTTTTTAAAGTTCAAGGGCTTCAAGCACCCTTAAGCCATGTTTTTTTGTCATTAGTGCCCTAACATTTTCGCTCGTTACCATTTTGTCTCCTAATGTTTTCACTTGTTGCCCAAATTGCCCAAATCGTTAAAAAACTTCCAGCCAATAAGATCGCACCACGTCAGCGCCTCTTTGACCATTTTTTTGTTCAATTTAGTCCATGAAAAGTCTATTTGTACTTAAAATTGATTATTATTTGTTTCTAAATTTTATAATTTAATCCAACATTTTTTATTACTAATAATATTATTTTATTTAAATGTTAATATTTAAATTTGCAAATATGCTTTTCAAATTTTGAATTAGTTAAATTATGTTTTAGGCATTCCGGTATGTTAAATATATGGATTGAGTAAATTAAAGAAATTTAAAAGATAAATGATATAATGGATTTGAAAGTGAAATTAGATAATAGATAGTTGAAGATTAACACTTACATCTGTAAACCAGGATTTGCCGAAATGGGGTATGGAGGTTGATAAAGAATTTTTTATTGCATCGGTATATGGTGTTGGAGAACTTGGAAATGAAACTTCAGGTCCTATATGGTTGTGAGATAGTGCGCACAGCATATTCGGCCATTCACAGTAATATACTTGAAGATTTTTTTTTTCGAATAGGTAGACCGAGGCCGTTACATCAGGCGTTCAAACGAACATAGAGAAGACCGTGAACATCACGATATAAAACTTTCATAAAAGGTTGGGAGTGAATCAAAGGACCGGCGAGGGCCACCAAGCTTAGCCATGTGGTCAGCAGCAAAGTTTGTTTTCCTGCGGATGTTTCAAAACGCAACCAGCATGAATGGGCTCTCCGTCAATGGGGGAAGGAGAGATCAAAGACGTCCACATTATCCGTTTGTACCTCAATACGCTCATAGCCGTTTGATCAAATTAGACTTAAGCCTTCATAAACTCTCCAAAGCTCGGCATGGTTGACAAAAGAAAGGCCTAAAGGGCGTTGCAAGGCCAACAGAAAATTCCCATTGTGATCACAGAAGACGCCAAAACATGAACCATGCTTTATCGATGAGGAAATGGCCCCGTCGGTGTTTACGCAAATCTCTCCCAGTTGCGGCGGTACCCATAAATTGCAGAGCTTTTGCTCCACATAAATTGTATTTTTGTTAATACATGATTAGTTTAACTAATATTAATATATATATATATTATTATCTAATACAAGTGCATCAAAACATACAGATACACAATTTGAAAAAGCAGAAGAAAACAATTTCATGTGAAAAGCATTTTGAGTTCCTCGAGACGCGCTGTTCGAACTTCATCACCGGTTAAGGCACCCGAAATCATCCTCTATTTCCGGGCTTGCACTGCCTCCATCCTTTCCTCCACTGTTCCCTGCTTTTTTTCACACCCATAATATTTAAAACGACATAATCGAGCCAAGTCGAGGAGTAAAGTGTTGGAACTAGAGTTGGTTCAAATTCATTCGAATTTTATTTTTGTCAACCAAGCTTAATTAGGATAAAAGAGAAAGCTACTTCAACTTGCTATTTTTAACTTGTCATCCCCCTAAAGCACATTAGTCACGGAGAAATTTATACCTTGACAATGAACAGTTTGATCGCGACCTTCTTAGTATGCCCAATTTGATGAATGCGCATCACAGCTTGTTCTTCTACGGCTGGATTCCACCAGGGATCCTGCATTGCAAGAAAATACAAATAAAAATATAATAATTAGAACATACTTATGTCGTAAAAATACCCAATTCGACACTCGTGTTGAATCTGAATAACATAGACTATTCATAGGCGAGAATTTCATGAATGAAAGTGCAGAACTACAGAGCAGAGATGACTCCTTATATCACATAAACGACATGTGTAACACCACCAATCACTGCACTTAGTATAGATAAAACTTGTCATTCTGCATACCAAAACAAAGGCATTAGAGGCCGCTGTTAGATTTATGCCAACCCCACCAGCTTTCAGCGACATTAGCAACACCTGATCCGAAAACAGCAAGCAAGCAGTAAGACTCAAGGCATCCTGAAAACTATTGACATCAAAATCTGTATACAGAAGAAAATTATGTCACAAACCATGATTTTGCTATCTTCTGAAAACTGTTTTATTACTTTTTCACGCTGCTGTTGATTCAAAGTCCCATCGAGGCAAAGAAAGGGAATGTTATTCCTGAACATTAGTAAAGCGGAAGCATAGTACCATGAACAAAAGTTTCTGGGGGAAAACAAGAGAAATGGGGTGGAGAGGAAGGGGAAAAAGGTAATAAAACATGCCATGGCATCGTTAACAATATTTAGACCGAGATTGAAATTGTTTCCACCAAATCAACTTGAAGAAGATCCAAACCATTTAAGTTCTGTTACATGAGTCGCTACATCACATTTGATCCATAACAAAACCATGTTGAATGGGAATTTGACCAACTATTGTCGGTCTGCTAAATTATTCGTTTAAAGCGCCCTCCAGATTATCAAAACATGCCTCAGAGCACCATAGCTACCATGTTCAACGCTACTTTTTTATGAAAGAAATAGCACTGATAGAGCTTCAAACAGATATTACCAACAAATTTTAGATCAAGTTGGAATAATTAGCATTACCGAGAAACAGGAATCTGCAAGAGGTCCAAAAATGCAGTCCATTGGCTAAAGAGAATGCTCTTAGAGCCTGATGAACGAAGATTTTCCAGTTCTTGCAATAAAGCTTGAGCCTTGGTTGACTCCACCCAATTTTTCTCAACATCAACCTGGAAACGTCTCACTTGGGGCTGTAATAAGTTCTTGCCTCATAACAGTTTTTCTGCAAGGTAAAACAATAGCACTCTAAGACCAGGTTCCATGAATTCATCTTAAACTTAACCCGAGGCTATCAAAGTCAAAAAAGGAAAATTGATTTTAAGATACCTACAAACAGGACATTAACCAGAATTTGCATTCCGCCAACTTGCTAAGAGACACTCACAGCATAAGCGGTGAGCACATGGAGTCAGTACAGCATCTTCAAATGCTTCAAGACATATCGGACATTCTCCTTGTTCTCCCTTGCGCAGCTCTTCAACCACCTCCTGGACATATGCCCTTGAAGGTAGATCCTTGGCTTCACCTTCTACTGTATTCTCCCCGCCTCTAAGAAATCGTTTAGCTAGCTTATTAAGATCTGTGTATTCTTGTGTATCTCCTCGGCTAGAACACATCAAAATACCCATCAACATTTACTCATAAGAATTGACAAACAGTTGCATTTTTATACCTTCATGAGCCATTTTTTAGTCCAATAAAGAAATTTGTGTGAAATAAACAATCCAAGAAACCACCAATATCCCTCAAGTATTGCTAGAATAAAGACTGATAACAATATATGATAGGCACAAAACTAAATTAACACAAGTAAATCATATAATAAGTTCCAGGCAAACTTCAGCAATGTCAAACTCTTTACATATGCATTCAGAAGACATTGTTTCAAGTAAATATCTTTCAAAACGAATCTCGTCTCAATGACATACACTTAATTTGAGTAACATAATTCGTTATAAGCTATTAACAGTTAGAGTATACAGCCAACCATATCATCAACACATTACCACAAAATCATCGACACGCTAACAAAAACCAGGTAGGAGGGAATAAAGGTAAGCAACAGACCTCATCACAAGAGATGGGTGATCACATTGACGTAGACGTAGAAGTAACTCCAAAATAGAAGCATAATTATGAAGAACACGACCTTGTTCAACAAATTGATCAAACTTCACCTGAACAGATACCCCACCAACTCGTAACAATTGTAAAGTAAAAAGGCAGCATCAAATGTAAATAAACCAAGAGATTAATGAAGCAAGCTGATACAAACTAGATTATACCTTCGATCTTTTAAATAGGGCTTCATAGAAGTCCTTTTCAGCTTCAGTTAGCTCACAGTATATCACCTGGATATCAGCTGGAGGGAGCACTAGAATCGGCCTATAACACAATTTTAGGAGCAAAATCTATTAAAAGCTCATATGTGATAACTAAAGATTCCTAGGCAGTATACTTACTTGCCATGTCGATCTGTGCTACACTTTGTTCTCCTCAACATGATAGGCTTTAAGATTGACTGAACCAACTTTAGCCCTCTCTCATCACCCTCCTCAAATGGTTTTTGGACGAGCTTATTCCACCTATATCAGAGCTAACATTATGAGATATATAAAATTCAAGCAATACTTCTAGGTAAAGAAAATTCAAAGAATCTGTTTCAACATATCCAGCAAAATGCATTTGCATATCATATCAACAGATAAAATAGAGTCATAAAAGAAAAAGGTTTCACATATTGCAAAATAATTTTAATGTTTAACATATATCCATGCTGATAAAAAGAGGCTCCCTCTTCTATCCAGAGAGAAATAAATGTGACCTTAGGAAGTTAAACAGTTTTCTAGGTGCTGCAGTTTCGACAACAGGAAAAAAGAAATTCAAGAAACAACATATCAAAATTTAGTGGTTCAATACCAATAAAGGAGAAGACTTTTCATATCCTAAATTTTCCAGCAAACAATAATCGGAAAGCTTACCAGGGCCAGTTACCCCAAGGTTCAACCTTCAAAAAGCGGAGAAGACTGTATATATCCTCCAGCTTGTTCTGTGAGAAAATTCTCTTATTAAGAAGCATAGAAAACCTTGGATATCTATAAGTTAGGAAGCAAATGAGAGCTACAAAGTTATATTAAAACCTGAAATAGATCGTCAAGAAATAAAAGATAACTTAATTAACGCAAAACATGAAATTCTAAGATAAAAAAGGAATCTATATATGTGTAGAGAAAGAAATCTTTGCAAGCATGAAGATAAGATACACAGATGGGAACATATAATTAGTAATTGTGTCAAAACTTCAATCCCTAAATCTAATAATGATGAAGCTCATATTAGGGAGAAATTCTTCTGGATTTTGAAAAGTACAGATTCTTCTGCATGGTTTAATGGTTTTAAATTTTGTGCCACTTAATATACCAATAGGTATATTAAGCAAATGGACACCACTAACTCCCAATAATAAGGATTATATTATTTGATAAAAAATAAGGATTATATTAGGATTTCCTATTTAGAGTAGGGTTTATGGGCTCTAAGATACAGAAACTTTAGCTTGTAATTTCCACTCAGCTTTTAGGATATTGAACTCTCTTATCTCTTTTCCACATCATTCGCTGGGTTACTTTTCCCTCTCAACCTTGTCTTTCTCTCTCCGCATCCCCATTTCTCTCTCTCTCTCTCTCTCGCCTACACACTATATACTATAATGTGTGAGGCAGGTCCTCAGCCAATGGAATAAGAAGAATAAAACAGAAGAAAATTCAAATCCAATAAATCCTGAGTTCTCCTTCACTTCGAGATATGAAACAATTCCCATGCTCATTCAAAAAGCATTTAAAACAGACTTTGGCTTCGTTTGCCATTGCTGCAACCAAACGGCCGTTGGGGCTGCAACGCCCATTTGCAGGAAAATCCAGCTGCCAGCAAATGCCCGTTTAGGCGTTAAAAATGGTGGGCAAACACCTGTTTAGGTTGCTAAACGCAACAAAAAACGGGGCCTTTAGGCACTTTTTCTAAACTGCCATTACCTGGATAGGAGTCCCAGTGAGACACCAGCGACAATCAGCAACTAAAGCAGATGCAGCCGTGGAAATTTGACTTTTAGAAGACTTTATGGCATGTGCTTCATCAAGAACAATCCTGAACCAATGCACCAAGTACAGTCCTCCATTATCTTCAGAGTTCTGGCAATAAAAGAAGAATCACCTTTTATTTGTGTGAAAGTATGCAGTAATTTTACGTTTTTAACAACAAAAGTAATATTTTTTAACCACCTCTGCTGAAAATTCTGAAGCTAGAACTCCATATGTAGTGATTACAACATCATTCTGGGCAAGAATTTTTGCATCCTTTGGCCTACTTTGGCCATAATGAACATACAAAGACAGAGACCCTGGTTGTGCATGA
Source organism: Hibiscus mutabilis (assembly GCA_019671005.1). Lineage (NCBI taxonomy): Eukaryota > Viridiplantae > Streptophyta > Magnoliopsida > Malvales > Malvaceae > Hibiscus > Hibiscus mutabilis. Next base: position 126,506 of record JAGYYJ010003160.1, read on the forward strand.
GTTTCAATCTCTGCCTGACATTACCCAAATGTTTAGAGCTACACACAATAACAGAAAATTGAAGAATTAATCAGATACAACATAGATATTAATAGAACTTCCAAGTAATATGCATATGCCACTATAAGCTAACCATAGACCGAGTCTACTTCAAAACTGAAAAGACAAACCTTCCATTGGCCAAGGAGAGTCATGGGACATATAATCAGATTGCCACCATTCGCAAGCTTGTTTTTTCGCTTTGCTAACTTATCGAAGCCGGGGAATTTCGTTGTATTTTTCACAGAATTTGGTGATTGGCCAAATATATCAATGACTTCACCACCTTGATCAGAAGGCCGATCCAGGGATTGACTATCTGATTGTTGACCTCTTTCTGAATGGGTTAGTAGGAGGGATATTGTCATGATTGTCTTCCCAAGCCCCATTGCATCTGCCAAAATCTTCACAAGTAAAGGAAGTTAAGATGCAGTAATAACATAATAAGAAGGAACTAAGTTAAATGTACGTCAGGAATAGTAAGACCGTACTCCTCCTCTAGCCATTTGATGTGTGCTCGGGAATTCTATTGTAGCATCACCAGTAAATGCATTCAAGTAGATAACAGGCTCCCTCCTAAAAAACAGTACTCCGTCAACATCCAGTAACATAAAGAGTGGAACTAGTCTGCTAAAAAGATAATCTGACATACTTATCCGCTAAGCGATATGCTTCCCAACAAGGGTGCAAAGTTGTTGCTGCCTCATCCATGGAATTTCCCTTCTCCACTTGAAACATCCACTGGAGGGCCTGCTTTTGGTAAGGCCGAAGCTCACACTGAAGGGTGCTAGGAGGGTCCATTTCCTATAACAAAAGAGTTGGTACATGATCTCACTTTATCAGTAGTAGTGGTATGTTCTACAAACAATTTTAAGAGATGACAATACCTCTAACTCAGAGTGGTCTCCCACACCAACAATATTGTCAAGATCAGCATCAGAGATAGACTACTTGTTTTCAACCTCATTTCCATTTTGAGATTGATTCTTAAACTTGTTTGTGGTTAACAATAGGGTACGAAGACCAGAACCATCCTATTCCACAATATCATTCAGTAATTAATTCAAACACTAAAAATCAATTACTTAAATAGTTTTTGCTACCTTTGTCTCCAAAGGTCGCTTCCTTGTGTACAAATCACCAGGCGATAGTTCTGCCTCATTATCACAAAGCAACAAAATAAAACATTTGAGAGAAAGGATCAAGAGTGGTAAAATAGAAACACAGGTGTATTAATACCAGCTGCAGTTTTTGCTCAATTCATGATAAATTTATCAGCTAGGCAATCACAACCAAAACAATGTAAACTTTAAGACAAACAATACCTTCTTAAAAGGTGTTAGGCCAAGCAACCGGGACTTCACTTTTTGATAAATTTTCAGTTTAGAACAAAAGTATCGATACCTTAAAAAAAGCATCGATACTTGCAGACACAACTCAAAAAATCAAACAAAAATGTTAAGAAAGTCTACCATTTTCGGTTCAAGAACAAGTTTTCATACTTATTTTATAAGTATCGATACTTTTGTCCCAAACAAAAAATATTATCAAGAAGTCTAACATTTTCAGTTCAGAGACACAAGTATCAATACTTATTTTGAAAGTTTTGATACTTTTGTCACAAACTGAAAATTCATCCAAAAAACTAAGTATTAATGCTTACAAAATAAGTATCGATACTTGCAGGAAAACTCAAAAAACCAACCGAAAATGTTTTCGAGAAGTCTAACATTTCAAGTTCAAGAACAAGTTTTCATACTTATTTTTGTAAGTTTCGATACTTGTGTCCCGAACTTAAAATTTATCAAAAAACCAAACCGAAAATGTTATCAAGAAATATAACATTTTCAGTTCAAGAACAAGTTCTCGTACTTATTTTTATAAGTTTCAATACTTTTGTCCCAAACTAAAAATTTATCAAAAAATTAAGTATCAGTACTTACAAAATAAGTATCGATGCTTTCAGAAAAACTCAAAATACCAAACCGCAAATATTATCAAGAAATCTAACATTTTTAGTTTAAGAACAAATTTCCATACTTATTTTTGTAGGTTTCAATACTTTATCTCAAACTTGTCGTTTTTTAATCCCATATTAAACTGTCGTTTTTTAGACTCCCCGTCCGTGCTCACGCATCTAATTTCTTTAAGTATTTTTTGAAAAATAAATCCAATAAACAACCTGAGGAATATGCAGTTCTTTCAGGAGGATAAAGAAATAGCATTATATATTTAGATTTTATTTTTAAATATATATAAATTTATAAAAAAAAAAAATTACACCGCCTATATATATGTTGTACAATGAAGTTAGAGAACTTGATTGAATTTTTTTTTAAGTTTAATTGATTTTTTATTAATTAAAACCATTTTTTTAATATTACTAGACAATAGAAATATTTTTATGCGGAAGGAAATCAATGAACTTTAAAATATTAACTTGAAAAAATAAAAATGTATATAAAGAAAAATCGATATATTATACATATAACAAATTTTTTCCACACAATATTTTATTCTTATTGACATATATTAAAATTTACAAAAAACCTAATAAATAAAATGAGAGGAAGAAAAAAGGTAAAATTGTCTTGAAAATGGATTTATAAGTACAACACAACCCAGAAGTAAGAAAATGGAGGATTCGCATGCAAATCCCCCAATGAAACAATAACAGATTAACAGTCCCCAACAAGCTGTAGCCCAAAGCTCTGTATTGAAATAATAGCATATAAAGCTAACAAAATAAATCTGATGTTGCCGAGAACATATAGCTGCCAGAGCTATCAGTTACTGATGCAGGGAAGATGAAAAAAATCAACATACAAGGAAAATCAACAATGAAGACATATTTTTAAGACGTCCCTAAAAAGAATTATGAATTGAAACATTAACAAACAAAGCATATTCTACGCGAGTCCGTACTAAGGGGTGCAGTCTAAGCATCTTGTCCATTTAGGATGTGGTAGGTTTCGCAATGGACTTCTTAATTGCGTCCGCATAAGTCCTGTTGTTGGTAGGTAAGAGTCGAGTCGAGTCGAGTCGAGTCGAGCAAGTCCAAAGTGATGTCTTGGGGTTCCAACCTTAATGAAGTTTTAAACCACAGTAAGATATTACGGTTCTCGTATGGAGAAAACTAAAGATCATGGGACAACCAAGGAAGCAAAAGGACAATACCACGTTGTTTGTTTATTATGGTCATATCTGGAATTCTCTCGTCACTATCATCATATCCATCGCCGTAAAATTGCTTGGAGCTGACGTCAATAGTTGGCACCTCCAGAGCAGGTTCTCCACTAACCTTGGTATAGACCTGAAGCGCCCAAGGCGTTTAGTTACATCTTACATGGAACCGAAATCTAGAAATAAGCAAAAACAATAATATGAACAATAGAAACTATGTCACTCGTGTAATTCACCTGAGTCATGATTTCGGCAAGTTGCCGAACTGTGACTTCGTTGTTCGGGTTACCCACATTGAAGATATGACCATTGGCCCTGTCAGGGTTTTCCTGCATAAATAGAACAGCTAGTCTAGAAACTATGTTTGGTGTGCTGGAGAGAAGGAGAGAGGAGTTAATCATACTTACAATCATCAAGAGAACAGCTTCAATAGCATCCTTTATGTAAACAAAAGTTCTCTGGGATTGGCCCCCATCAACAAGCTTAAGTGGCTCACGCCGTAGGAGATTCTGACCAGGAAAAAGGAAATGAGAAGTTTATCATTAGAACTGGGACTAGTCAAAAATCTAAAAGTGAATAGATGGCTTCTTGGCCATTCACTAAAACTGTGAAGTAACTTCGATAACATTACTAAAGCATGCCAGAACTCTTGGAGCTCCCTCACTTGGACCATCAATGCCAGGGATGAAATCCATCCTAGGTCCAATCCAGTTAAAAGGCCTCACAATGGTGAACTCAAGGCCATTCTCTGCCCCCTCAGCAGCAATGGATGACAAAAAGGAGTTGGTAAATTATGTTTGAGACATCCCAATAGGGGGCAGATCATTTGACAAGATGCTAAACATAGATTAGCCTCTCAATCAATTGCTTAGCACACACATATGACCACCTCTGCTTCTCGCTTGAGCCAAAAATGCAGGGCGAAGAATCTTCCTTAAGAACATAATAGGCAGGATCCTATAACATGATGAATAGTGGAATGTGTCAGATTCAAAAATTAAACAAATAACACCTTAATGTTACCTAGAAATACAAACAAGAGGAAATAGGAACAATAGAATAAAATTTTTATAACTGTTAAAAGCAAAATTACGAATATAACTTGTTTCTTTCAAAAGATAATCAGTTAAAAAATTAAAAGAGAGATACTGAACGGTTACCTTACGGAGAGGAGAATCTTTAGGAAGGAAGCTTCCAATGGTTTTGCCATAAACTTCACAAGTAGAGAAGTGAATGAGACGTTTGTTGTTCTCAGAACAGTACTACACCTATAAAACCACAAATCAACATCAGGAAGATGAAAAAAAGAACATCAATATAAATCAAACTCTAATAGAAACAAAAAATTGACATGCGCGCACACAGACAAAATCAGTTATAACGGAAATGCTTACTACAGGAAGTGCATCAATGAAATTGCTGTTAGAACCAAACCATAATAGATATAAAATTTAAACCCATGATCTATCATGTCAAATTATCAATAACAATAAACTAAATGTAAACTGAATACGGAAGCGTACCTGAATTAATCGATAGATGAAAACCTTGAATCCTTTGATGAAGATCGCCTAAAAGATGGTTGTGATCTTCCAATAAGATAGTTAGTCCTTGCTGTAACAACTCTCTGACGGGAATAAGAGTAATACAAGTTAACCTATTTCTTGGGGACCACTACCTCTATATATAGTTGATTTAATAAATCAACTATTAAGTATTTACAACTCTGCCACTTATTGAATTATAAATACATCTTATGGTATCTACACTTTTATTTCCATGACATTTTAATACCCATGACACGCCTAACATAATTGGTCACTTAATTTTGTGTCATACTTTAAAATAGCAGTATACATTATACATATGTGCCCACTATTACAGATTTTAATCCAACAATCTCCCACTTGGGCAACATATGTTTCTTGACAAATGTATAACCTTATGAGCTCAAAAATTTGCTATTATATAATAGGTATTCTGTAACAATCTCGTCCATCAACTATATCCATATAGGATCAAAGCAGTATTTGTCGTATCAATCATGCAAGACCCATCAATGGTCATGTATACAAATATAGTCAAATGACATAGATCAATCATGGATGTGTAGCATGGAAAATTACATGAAATGTGAACCGAATATGTCTATTTCCAACTGGTCCTCCTAAACCTTAGTGAGATCAAACTTTACTGAATTCAGAGTGTGCATAAACCAAAATAACTTTATTTCTGCAGAAAATAACCTTAAAATAACTTTAAACTGAAGTAACCGAAATTGTGTATAAACCAAATGAGCATTTTTCAAAATTACAAACTCCCACTAAAACTGAATATCTTTATATAACATTACACCCACATGAGTAGTGTGCTCATGAAAGACATAGGGTGATAGTTTCTTAATAAGCGAGCAAATATGGAGTTTGTACCAACATGCTCTATAGACACACAACCACTATGAATTTTCTTTAACAACTAGAAACTTAATATTTATGTGCTTCAAATTTGAAGTGTTCCTATTATTCACAGAATAAATGAATGCATATTTTTGTCACAAAATAACTGAAGTGATCTTTCTATTCAATCTATAATTAGCAGCCCATGTGACAAAATTCTTTTGCATCAATATTCTAATAGAATCGAAGTCTGTAAACTTGATGATCTCTAACTTACCAGAGCTTTGATATGTGAGCATGTAATTTTTGTTCTCTAAAGATATTTCATAACCTTATTGGTTGCTATTCCATGGTCCATAATATGATTGCTTAAATATCTGTCTAACATTCAAACAATGTACGCAATATCCGAACGCATACATACTTGATCATAAATTAAATTCTCAATAGCTTATGCATATGGAATATTTTGTATTTTCTAAATTTTAAGGTTACTTTTAGGGCATTAAGTAAGACTAAATTTGTCTTCTTTAGCAACTTGAGTATCACTTGGTTTGCTCTCACTGAATTTGTAGTATATACAATTGTCAACTAAATTTATCTCAAAGCTGAATAAGATAATTAATATGAAATTTATAATTTCATTAATGAGAGTCTTACTTAAGCTCATAGATGAATTTATTTAATTTACATATCATTGATATTTTATCATAAGACACAACTCTATGATTGTACCATATAGATAGTTTCTTCAATGTCGCCATTGGAAAAACACAAGCTTAACATTTATCTTATGTAGCTCAAGATTAAAATAAGCAACAAGCGTCATGATTATCTTGAAAGAGTCTTTTAATGAAACTTGAAAGAAAGTCTCCACAAAATCAATGTCTTCTTTTTAGAGTATATCCTTTAGATACAAGACATGCCTTATACTTGTCTACATTATCATTTGCATCCCTCCTAGTTTTAAATATCCATTTACAACCAATTGGTTTGCACCTTCAGGTAATGAGTCAAGTTCCTAAACTTTATTGTCTTGCATAAAATTATACTCTTCTTGAATGACATCAATCCACTTTTGAGAGTTAAAACTTTTATGATCTGATAAAAATGATTGAATTATTTTCTATCATTCCATTATTATCCTTATTTTCTTGAAGAAATACAAAGTAATAATCTAGAATAGTATTTCTCCTTCCTCTCGTGGATATCTTTAATGACACTTGTTTTTTTAAGGTTGTTGAGTTTGTTATTCTGAAACAATTACCTTATCTTGAATGAGAGTTATTCAACATTGTTTTTCTGAGGTACTTGATTCACTTCTTGATTAATGATAGGTGTGAAAATCTAAACATCATCAAAAGTGATAGTATGAATTAAATTATAATCCAACTCCTTCTCAATAGCAATGTATCTAACCTTACTTCTCCCTCCAAACTCAACATCATAAAAAATGTTATAAATCGCTCCTTAAAATAATCCTAAATGTGAGATCATAAAAGTTACAGCCCATGGATAACTCAAAATAACCGAAGTAGTTGCTCACTTTTGAAGTTTAATTTCTTCACATGTGTCCTAACTTATACAAAAGAATCAATACTTTGTAACATATTGTTGTTTCTTTTGAGTATGACCCTTAACAACTTTATCCTAATATATTTTTATTGCCCGTATTCTTAGAGAGACTAACTAAATGAGCACTAACCAAATGAGTACTTTTACATTTATAATGCTTCAACTTTTTTTCCTCTTTGACACAATGAGAAATAAGCTCATTTAAAGTCTATTTCTCCTTTTGACAATTGTAACTTGAATTGGTTAAACTGTATAGGAAGTGGTACCAAAATCATAAGAACAAACAATTGTTAGAAAGTTATATCTTACGTGCCTTAAATTTTGAAGCAATATTAAACATTTTCATAATGTACTCCCTCACATTTCCTTAACCCTTATACTTCATAGACATCAAAGAAGGCATAAGTGATGTCATCCTAACCTTAATGTTTTGGGTAAAACATTTCTTAATTTCGTCAAGGAAACCCTTAATATGAGTAATCTCTTTAGATTTTTTTTACTCCTAAAGACTTATAGAATGTTATTCATTAAAAACATTAGACTCGTGCGATTTGAACAATCTCACCTCTCAAAATCCCTTTTATGGGTGCTTACCGCAGTGAGAGGTGCAAGCTATTCTTCCCTTAGTGCAAAGTCTATGTTCATACAACCAAATACTATATGTAAGTGTCTTTTCTATTTATTGAAACTAGTTTCACTAAACATGAGTGTAGAATGTATTTAACAGATATTGTGACAGCAAAGATAAATTACCTAAATATAGAACAAAAATAAGTAAATAAAATAAAAACAAGCTCACAAAAATATTCATAAGTAAATAAATAAATTCAAAATAATGGCTAGTTCCCCTCAAGATACCAAGCACAACATTAATATAAAGTCTTTGGACAGTAATATTAACTGTAAGCGATACTCTTTTTTTTACAATCAAACATTGACAATAAACTATGTCAAACAATAGATTAATCTTTGGACTAACGTATTGCTTAAATAAAATACCTTATAATTGTCACACATTTATCGTCACAATTGTCCTTGTAATTTTGCCAAATATTAACTTTCCTTTGGGCCAATTAATAAACGCATGAATTACAAAAACCCATAATTACCTAATATTTTAAATAAACTATTCTACACAAAAGCGGTCACTTTGGTGACATTATGTTTCAATTAATCCATTAAAATATTAGACATCTGAAGCTAAAATATGAATTTAATTGTTTCAAAATATTTTTCTTAATTTTATCTTTCAATCAAATTAAAAGATAACCCAAATAATAATAAATTTGAATGAAGGTAAACCTCATATCAAGATACCGGACACTCCATTAATATTTCATCTTTGGATAAAACATTAACTTGCAAGTGATATCTTGGCACAGTAATCAAACATTAATAATAAGATCATGTCAAACAGAAATCTTCCTTTGAGCCGATTTATTGCTCACATATAAAACTGAATAATTATCACATGTTTATTACCACAGTTGTACATGTAATAATGTTAATTATTAACCTTTCTTTGAGCCGATTAATACTAATATAATCCGACTTACATGCACAAAACCTTATATATTTTAAAATAAAATAATTTACACAACAGAGGTCACTTTGGTGACTTAATGTTTCAATTAATTTATCTCAAAATATATAATATAAATATACCGATATTCAAATTTAAAATTTTTATAACAGTCAAAACTGTGATTTCTGATAACACTTGAGTTTCTGAAATAACCCAAAATAAGGGTGTCTGAATAGGGCTATCAGAAATAAATAAAAAAACTTAAATCTTTTATTGTTTCTTAAAAAATATGTCTTAAACCTTAAACATGCATTTACCAAAATCAAAGTCGAATTCAAAATATTCAATCTTTAACTAGAAGCCAAAATCGGAAGTATCATACAAATGAGTAATTCATATAATAATCATAACCTTAAAATATCCATAATAACCTAATGATCAGAATTGAAATTTTAATCAAACCGAAATAAATATATATTTTAAAACAAATATATACAGTATATTGCAAACATATAAATACTCTTTAGATTAAACAATGTATACCTGTCAAACCTAAAATTCAAAATATATATGTGCAATTCGTCTGAATCCATTATGAAAAAAATAAAATAAGCCCATAATGAATCAACAAAAAAAACGAAATCTGTGACTAAAATTAAAAATAATAAGCATCATATAAATAAATAATTGTTGTTGCAGGCAGTTTACAACCTGTTTTCCTGCTACTAGCCCAACAAACACAAATATCAGTTTTTCCACTCAAATTGGTCCACGTGGCACCTTCCCATTCGTCCAAATCTACTTCACACGGATTGTGTGCTTTCTCCTGTCCAGCTAGCTCCGCTTACGTGAGCGGGTCTAACCACCTATAAATAGGGAAAGAGAGAAAAGTCAGAATAATAATTAGCCGTTAATTAAACTAATAAATAATAATAATAATAAAATAAATAAAAGAGAGAGAGTATACCTTGGAAGTTGAGCTGTCCTCGAGAGGTGAACCGTCACTGGAGCAGAGGAGGAGTCGCCGAAATTGAGCCGCCGAAAACAAGAACAGTCGCCGGAGTCGAAGATCATAATACCGATTCACGACCGATGAGGTAAATCTTTTCACCCCTCTTGATTACCTGCAAAAAAAAGAGTTGAGGTTGGGTCATAAAGTAAAAAATATAAGGAAATATAACTGAAAAATTAAGTAGTGGTAAAAAAAACTCATCTCTGATGGTGGCTGGAGTTAGTTTCATGGCGGAGTCGAAGAGGGATGGGATTTCGGTTAGATTTAGGTTTTAGGTTCGGGGAAGAATGAGAGGTTATGTCGAACTGGGAATAGCTAGGATGTGAACGGAGCAAAATTGGATTTTTTGGGGGGGGGGGTTTAGGGTTCGGTCACGGGTGCGAACGACGGTCAGAAATCGCCTCGTGGTGGCCGGAAATCGCACATCGGCCGAACCAAGGTTGAAGACGATCGGAGTTTAACCGGCGGCAAACCGAAAAAATACGGTGGCCGACGAACGACCAAAGATCTGCGCCTTTTGATACGGGTTTCCATTGGTTTTGGCTCTTAATTATGTTTTTATTCAACTATGTCCCTTTTCCCTATAATCTGATCCCAAACTTTGTAATTCATGCAATTTATTCCCCTGAATCCTATAATTGTATCCCTTAGGCTTGAATTCTTGCAATTGGGTCACATGTGTTTTGTAATTGGGCATTTGGGTTTTGTATTTCTATCACTTTAGTCTCCATAGTCATAAAATCAAATTTGTGTTTCAATTGTTTTCAATTTAATTATTTTAGTTAATTGTTTTATTTAAATGTAATTAATTTATATGTTTGCTTGCATGTTTTAAAATTAGCATATAGTATATCTTATTAGATAATTAAATGCACTTAGATATTAATTAGTAGAGCCTTTAGTTTAGGTTTCTTTAATTAGGGTTCAATAATTAAATAGGGTAGATAATTGTAGATATTAAAAGTATATTAAATATGATTTTAGAATCCAAATATGGATGGTGTTCCATTTTTTACAATGGGGTGTTATCACATGGATTTCTTTAAATTATATTTAATATATTTCTTACTTAAAATTGATTATTAATTTAATGTTTTAGCTAAAGTCAAATAATTAATAATCAATACATTGTAGTTAATTAAATGTATATCGAATAGAATCTTTGATGTTCAAATCTGGATGATGTTCCATTGTTTACAATGGGGTGTTATCTCAGCCTTGGTCATAAAGGTGTATATTTGATAAATATTTTCACTTATAAAATTGATTAAATAATTTGTTAAAGCCTTAATTAGGACTAGAACTTTAATTAATTAGAAGAATTAATTAAATAGGAATATGATTAATTTAAGGGCTTTAAATGTATGGAAGGTGTTCATGAAAATGGCATTTTCTCATAAAAGCTATTAAATTAATTAATATTCATAGTTTTAAATAACTAATTAATTAGAGCCTTTTTAGAATCAGTACTTAAAATCGGCAAGACAATAAAATATCATTCATTAAAAACCTTTTATGTTGGAAATTCATTTTTAAATACGAATATGGGTGCCACTTAACGGGGTGCTTTTAATCTCATAATTGAACAAAATGAATTTCCTTATAAAAGGATATCTGCATTCAGAATTTAAATTCAGTTAATAATTATGGGATAAATTAAATTCAAATTATTATTCAAAATGCCACGTAAAATTAAAGGTACCGATAACGGACGTTGTAGGGGTGCTAATCCTTCCCTACACGTAACCGACTCCCGAACCCATTTTTAAGATAAGAATCTCTGGGTTTTTTAGGTGTTCGGTCTACCTCGAAGTGATCGACGACGACTCCAAACGTTTTTTTAAGAAAATAAAGGAAAATCTGATTTAATATGAAAAACCCTAAATTTTCAGGATTAATTAAAAATGGCCAAAAACCTTATTTTTCAAAAGATTTGATCGTCAGACTATTTTTTACACGTCCCGATTTTTTCAAAAAATGGTCGCGACAAGGTGGATCTAAAAATTTAAAAATGGAGTCCAAAAAAATATTCTTCTCAAATGGTATATGATTTTTTTGCCTTTACACACTAAATTAAAAAATACCAAAAAAATATCACTTCATTATACTTACTTTTTTTTTATCAAAAATAAGGACAGGCTTAAATGAAAAATAAGTGCCCAAAGTATACTATTTTTGAACTTTAGGTGCCTAAAGTATTTTTTTGTAAAGATAGGTGCCTAGAGTTTCAAAAGTTATAATTTTAGGTGTCCGGCTGTTAAAAAATCTGTTATATATTTAAAACGCGACACATGACATGAATATTAGTTTTTTAATTATTTTTGAAAAAAAACTTTAAAATCTTTTAAAAAATCCCAAAATTTACAAAAATGTTCAAATCAGTCCTTAAATCCCTAAAAATTCCTAAATTCTCATTGCTGTCGCCATCGGCCGCCGCCGTCGGCCTCACCCTTTCAGTCACCAGACCCATTCGACCATTTCCCTCAACTCGCCGTCGTCGAAAATCGGCGAACGATGTGCCAACTGAAATCGTTCGCCTATTTCTGGCGACGATGAGTTGGAGGAAATGGCTGGCTGGGTCCGGCAACCAAATTGGTGTGGTCAAAGATGGCAGTCGGCGGTGACAGCGGTGAGAATTTGGGGATTATTTTAAAAAGTTTAGAATTTCAAAAAATTTTGTAAAAATTTAAATTATTAAAAATAATAATTTAAAAAAATAAAAAATGACACGTGTGAATTTTATATTGGTTAACAGTTTTTTAACGGTAGTTAACAGCTGGACACCTAAAATTATAATTTTTGAAACTTTAAACACCTACTTTTATAAAAAAAATACTTTAAGCATCTAAAGCTTAAAAACAGCCTACTTTAGGTACTTATTTTTCATTTAAGCAATAAGGATACATCTCTTCTCCATCCGGACTTATTGCATCCGCTCCTGAATGATCCGACAGTAGAAATCAATAATTAGGATCTCACAGATCAAACAACTCAAAATTATTACAATCCTCGTGTAGAATAGATAAAATATTATCCGGTGAATGTTAAAATAACGGCACTTAAGATTCCCAATACCTATATACCAAACGTGCCGTGAAAGTAATACTTTGTTGGTTGTGCTTTTGCTGCTGCTGCTGCCAGCGCTCGAGTTTCTTTCACCATTTGAGGATTGAATTGCTGCAAGTTTGCAACGGCCTTGCGATGTCCACTGCTGCCGGCTTAACCTTAAGCTTCCAACCGACGATGGTTGTTTCGGCGATAAGTTGTTCAATAGAAGAGTAAAATTATCTTTCTATTTAAATAGAAGATTAATGTATTTTTCATTAAGCCTCACGAATAAGCAGACATCTTTAAACAAGGACGAAATTATTAAGAAAAGAGGAGAATGAGCCCATTTTTTGTTTAATGATAATTTTAATCAGTATTAGTTTTAGGGGTTAAGAATTTAGTTTAGGGTCTAGAGTTTTAGTTTTTGGATTGTAGTGTTTAGAATTTAATGTTAGTATTTAGAATTTGAAGTTTAGGGTTTAGAGTTAGAGTTTAGTTTTTTAGGGTTTAAGTTTAGTAATTTAGAATTTAAGTTTATAGTATAAACATGCTGTCATGTAAAATTATTTTATACAAACGGTGTATCAAAATTAAACCCTAATTTGAATACTAGTCAAATTAAAATTTATCCCTTAAATTTTAAATTAAATATTTATTAAAATCTTATTAATTCTAAAATTAATGACTTATTTCCAATTACCTAATAATAGTCCTATACAAGTGTTTAAGTACTTTTTTTCTATAAAAATATTGAAAGAAAGACCGTCCAATGTTTTCGAGGCAGAGTTGTTATTACATTGATATATATATATATATATATATATATATATATAAACAAAAATTTAATCACGATTATAGGATGCTTAAATTTACATATATACTAGTTGTTGGGCTTATGTTTGTGGAGTTGAGCTCGGATGGTTGTTTTTTGTATTCGTCGTTGGTTTTTAATTAATTTGTCCTTGGTAATATCATATGTACTATTTTTTCTATTTAAATTTTAAAAAATTAATAAAGCATATAATAGTATCTCCTTTGTTCATAACAAAATATATAAATCTCGAGAAAGAAAAAGAAAAAAAAGGAAGTGAGAAGAATAGTTTAGTAACGTCTGGATGTATAGGGAAGATGACAAGAGATAAAAGGGCGATCTGTTTCATGCATGTAAATTCCAAGACAAGTGTCTTAAAATCCAAAGCCCAACCCCCTCAAACAGCTTACTTCCAATTTACTTCAGATTTATGCCTTGTTTTTGTTTCTGAATGCATTTTCAGACACCCAAATCTTCTTTCTTTTACACACATTTGGTTTATTAGTCCGGTTTTTACCCTTTCTGTAATAGCCGTTAATCTTAATTAAAGCTGATGATCACTTCTCAAATCTCTTCAGCTTTTTATATTTATATCCTCCTGTTCATACAGTGTTTCACTTTCATGGGTAGTCGTTGTTATTGTCGGTGATTTTTGTTGGAAAAATGGTTTCTTTTCTCCGATTAAGAAAACCAAACTATGTAGAGCCTGCAATAAAGTATTCTTCAATGGGGTTTGAATCTTTTGATGATCAGTCCCCAAAAAGTACTGTTCCAAGGCTTGGAAACTTGGGCTTGGAAACCAACAACAAGAAGAAGAACCAAACAAAGAGGAGACAAGCTAAGGAACATAACGGGAGATGCTTAGATTCGTGTTGCTGGATAACCGGTTACCTTTGCACCACTTGGTGGCTGCTTCTGTTCTTGTACCATTGCTTGCCGTTCACGGTGGTTCACGAGGTGCCCGAGTTAATGCCTGGGGCGAGGCTTAAACGTGAAGGATTATCGGCTCTTCATCCGGTGGTTTTAGTCCCTGGAATTGTCAGCGGCGGGCTCGAGTTGTGGGAAGGCAAGCCTTGTGCTGATGGTTTGTTCCGTAAACGCCTTTGGGGTGGCGGCTTCACTCAAATCCTCAGGAGGTACTTCAATGAATTCATTTGGTCTAATTATGGATTTAGTCGCTCTACTATCATAGATTTGAAATTAGATCTTCTACTTTAGCGGCAGCAATAGCTTAGAACATGCAATCTGATAGAACATGATACCATTGTTATGTTTTATTTGAATTGGGATTGAGTTTTATGGAAATCCATTGTATTTAGGCCTTTGTGTTGGTTGGAGCACTTGTCTTTGCACAATGAAACCGGCCTCGACCCACCCGGAATCCGGGTTCGTCCTGTTCCGGGTCTGTTCGGGGCTGACTATTCAGCTCCGGGTTACTTCGTGTGGGATGAACTCATTAAAAATCTGGCCAAAATTGGCTATGAGGGGAAGAATTTGCACATGGCAGCTTATGATTGGAGACTCTCTTTCCAAAATACAGAGGTACAATAGCTCTTCCTCTGCCTCTCCATCTTTACATTGCACTGTTTCATCGTACAGATTCCTTGTTCCGCCATTGCATGTTCATGTTTTGTTTTAGTTATTCTTTAACGTGTTAGCTTGTGTTATGGTGTCCTATCAAAGATTTGTATGAATTTGGCTTCAGATTCTGCATCCCTTACTTATTCCGTGGTCAATTTGTATTGCAAAATGTTGAACCGTATTAAAATTCGAGTTTTTACTGATATATCATATATTTTATAATTGCGGATAAGCAGATTCGGGACCATTCTCTTAGTAGGCTGAAGAGTAAAATTGAGCTAATGTATAGAGCCAATGGCCATAAGAAAGTGGTAGTTGTGCCTCATTCCATGGGAGTTACCTATTTTCTTCACTTCCTTAAATGGGTTGAAATGCCTCCTCCGATGGGTGGTGGTGGTGGTCCCGATTGGTGTGCCAAGCACGTCAAGGCGATCATGAACGTTAGTCCTGCATTTCTAGGTGTTCCAAAGGCGGTTAGCAATATACTCTCTGTCGAAGGCAAAGACGATGCTTGTATCAGGTTAGCTTTGCGTTTTCTTCCTCTGTCGTTAGCACCTTTGAAAACTGAGTTGATTGTATCGGGTTATTAAACAACATTATGCATAAGAAAAAAGTTAAATCACTGTATTTTACGCTTTTGTTTGGCCTATGTAGAGCTATGGCACCGGGAGTTTTGGATTCGGGTATTTTAGGGCTTCAAGCGTTAGAACACATCATGCGAGTGTCTCGGACATGGGACTCCCTTGTGTCATTGGTCCCTAAAGGAGGAGAAACCATTTGGGGTAACACGGACTGGTCACCTGAAGAAGAGCATGTTTGTGACTTCTCTAAGAAAAGATACTCTCGGTTCTCTCTAAGCGACAATAATGTCAATAACAGTGATGTGAAGAAAGGTTTCCGAGTGAAAGATCTGATTAACTATGGAAGAATAATCTCTTTCGGCAAGGCAGCTTCCGTATTACATTCTTCGCATCTTCCCACTGTTGATTCAAAGGTATGTATATATGGTATTTGAATCTGTCGGGTTGAAATTCCAATCACAGAAACCAAGAGTTTAGCACTCTATCGACAAAGTAAGCAGTCGATGTTATTCTTGGGATGAGCATTTAATGTGCTGGTAGTGATTAAGCTGCTATGTTTGAGCCAATTTTTATTTTGTCAAAGATCTATCTATACTGATGTTTTGTTATCAGGAATTCTTGCCCACGAATGTGTCCAAGAATTTAAAGTTTTCAGGCGGAGAGGCCTGGACAGAGTACGATGAGATGAGCCGCGAAATTATCCGAAAAATTGCAGCAGATAAAGCATATACAGCGAAGACTTTTTCGGTCTGCTACATTTCGTGGCACCGAAAATGATGAAACGGGCAGAAGCTGATTTCTCACATGGAATTGCAGACAATCTTGATGACCCTAAATACAACCATTACAAATACTGGTCTAATCCACTTGAAACGAAGTAAGTTCAATTTGAACTTCAGATACATTTTAACAGCTTTCAATTTTGAGCAAATTTCAGATCTATATACTATGTTACCTGCACTTACGGCATGGTCAAACACGGGTATGAATCTGACACGTGTATGTGTCGGAAAGTACTGTCTTTTCATCTTTTATTTATAATAGATAAAATGGTGATATACCAAACGTTCCATTATTTTTTCAGACTGCCTGATGCTCCTGACATGGAAATATACTGCTCGTATGGTGTTGGAATTCCGACCGAAAGATCATACGTATACAAGCTATCACCGAGCAGTAGCAAACATATTCCATACCAAATCGATAGCTCGATTGATGGAGAAGATGATAGCTGCTTGAAAGGTGGAGTAGATTTTGCGGATGGAGACGAGAGTGTACCAGTTCTGAGTGCTGGATTCATGTGTGCTAACGGATGGAAAAGGAGTACCCGGTTCAATCCATCTGCTATTGCTACATACGTAAGGGAATACCAGAACAAGCCACAGGCTAGTCTGCTTGAAAGAGGGGGCATTAAGAATGGGGCACATGTTGAAATCATGAGAAACGTTGCTCTTGTCGAAGACATATTACGCATCGCAGCAGGAGCCACCGGCGAGGAGATTGGAGGTGATAAGATTTACTCCGACATCTTAAGAATGTCGGAGAGAGTAAACCTCCGGCTGTGAGTATATTTGATCGAATCTGATGGCCTTTATTGTTGTCAAATGAGATGCCGTGAGGACGAATATAAAATCAAAATATAGGGTGGTGGGTGTGTGGGAGATTGTTCAGAGGATCAACTGGAATTGGTAAAAATTTGACGAGGTAGATAAATTAGCTTCTTTGTAACTAAGAATGATTGCACCATAAAGTAGGGCTTTGTCCCTTAGATTATAAAGGATGAGTTTCCATGATTCATTGGTACGACTGATAATCAGAACCATTTGACATATAGACGAAATATCATATTTAAGAACAATAGCTTTTCGTGATTTTTTGGTGCATGTTCGATTATATATTTTAATGTATGTTATACTAATAACATATAAATCAAATTCAATTCAATTGGATATAGATATTTTTCTTCGATATATATACACAAAAATAAAAGATTAAATATATTCGTGTCAAGCTAACACATTTTTTTCGGTGTGGCCTAAAACTGCAATTGGAATACAGTTCCTAGTTGGCTGCAACGACGACGTTTGCACAACGGACAGAAGAATTCGAAACCCTCGAAGGCTCCTACATTATGCGAACAAAATTGTCGACACCGGTTCACAAGTCTAAAACGGAAAAAGGTTCTTCACGTCATTTATAGTTACCCTTTATTAAAAATTAGTCAATTAATTTTATTTTTTATATTATTTTTTATTCATATTTAATTTTCTATCAAAATAATATATTATAGAAGAAAATTGTGTTTGGGTCTAATTTTGATTTTAAACCCTCTATTATATCAAAATGTAAGATTTAATCCTTCTACTTTAATTTAGTACAACTGCATTCCTTTATTATTGTAATGCTATCAAATAACATTATCAGGAGTTGTTAAAATTTTACTCAATTATAGAGTTAAAGGTTAAATCATCTTTTTCAACCATTTTTCTCATTTAATTTTGGAAATCTAATCTATCAGGGACAAAGTTATTGTCAAATATTGGGAGGAGGAGAGACAATAGTTTTTTAAACCTTTAAATTAAAAAATGAGAGGAACAATAGCTTTTTAAACATTTAAATTTAAAAATAAGAGGAACAAATATCTTATTTATCTAATATTTAAACTAAGAAAATACTTAAAATACTATTATATCAAAAATTTGAGAAGAAAAACAACTATATCTTAAATTTATATAAAATTAATCTATTAATATATCATTTTAAAAATATTTTAAAACCATAAATTTATTGTTTTAAAATAAAAAATTTAGAGGAACAAATGTCTTATTTAATTAATATTTAAATTAAAAAAATAAAAAAATATTATTATACCAAAAATTTTGGGAGGGAAAACAAACTTCCCAGTATATGCATCCCTATCATTTAAAAAAAATTTAAAAATATAGTTCAATTTTTAAAGAATAAAAATTTTGCATCATATTTATTTTAGGGATGGCAACTAACGATATTATTAATTTTGCAGACTAATAAAATTATAAAAATAAAGATAAAAAATAATTATTGCTGTAGTAATAAAAGGTTTGTATTGGTATTAAATCGTTGGTCAATATCGATCCTATACCTCTATAAAAACAAAACCAAGTAAATTCCCATGCCTTAAATTTATAATGATACAAAAAATTAGAGAGAAATCATGTGAAATTAAAGGGGAGGATTAGATCTTTAAATTTCAAAAGATTAAAGTGACTAAAATCAGAATATTTCTTGTTCAAGGGACTACAATCAGAATTAGACCGTTGCATCTAAAAATTGATTAAATAAAAAAAAGGTGCCCAAATCTATTATTGATGAACTTTATTTTTATCATCCCTAATTTATATAAAAAAAGAAGTATTAAAATTTTAGACTCCATTTTTTAGATTCTAAACCCGCCATTATTACTGGAAAAATTATCAGTCAGTAGTCATCGTCCTCATGACACTAATTTTTTTTTTTTTTAATTTTTTAAAGAAAAATCCAAACCAAATATAATAAAATACTAACATTTTATTTTTTTACTAAAAACATTATAAAAATAAAGATAAAAATTTTAAAAAATTATTTTAAGTTTTTATCGTTTTGAAAAAAATAAAATAAACATGGAAATTCTCGATCCTATCACCCTAAAAAACAAAATTTGTAAATTTCCATTTTTTAAATTTTAATAATCAAAAAATAAAATTATAATATTGTGTAAACTTTAAAGGGTACAATTATATATTTAAAACTTAAAAATCTAAGGGACTAAAAAATAATATTTATTAAACACCTAAAAATTTAAAAATATTTTAGACCGTTGCATCTAAAAATGAAAAAAAAAATCACGAATCTAATTCTAAGCCACATATATAAAAAGGTTACGTTTTTAAAATAAATAAATAAATAAAATCGATTGGTTGTTTTAAAGCAGAAACCAGTTTATCTGTTCACTTAACGAGAAGAAACCAAAACCATGGCGCTAACTCCTTTTCCTTCTTCGTCTTCTTCTCCGAATCTTCTGCAATTATCTTTAAATCCCCATCTCATTCTTTGTCTCCGTCCGTACATTATATTCTCTTCGGTTCTCCATGTCCAACCGCTTCGCCGTTTTTACTTCAAAAGATCGGAGTTCCCCTACTTCCGGTCGCAGTGAAACCTTCTTCTTCTAGGAGCAAGATCAAGTGCTTTAATACTAGACCATCCACGAAAGAAGACCGTTTGAACCAGCCGGAAACGGTGGCCGCTGAGAATGTTGGCAGCGATGATGATGAATTTGGAGGGACTGAAGATCCGAACTCGCAGCAGCACCATAGTTCTGCAGTTACGACGCAGAGGATCACTTTCTCTTCCAGTGATTCTCTTTCGCTTGGAATTCGTGAGCCTGTTTATGAGGTTTTTATTTTTATTGCCCTTATTATAGTAAGATAAGTAGAATTTTACCATTTTCCCATTTATTTCTAATTTTAGAAGATAGTATAGTTGCATGCAAATTGCAATTATGTACGATGTCTTAAATCTGATTAGTGTTTCTAGAATTCATTATTATACAATTTGCCATTTTTCTTAGGTTTTTGGATTGCATTCCAGTTTTTTCTTCTTCTTCTTCTTCTTTCTTTATTTTTCCTTTTTATTATTTTGAATGGTTTATAACTTTGTTTATCGTCTTTAATTCCTCCCCCAACCTAAAAGGTGGTAGAGGTGAAGTCAAATGGAGTAATATCTACAAGGAAGATAAACCGACGTCAATTACTGAAATCCAGTGGTAATGTGATTTTCCCCCGTATCTTGTTGCTTAAGCTTTACTTGCAAAAAAAATCTGCTTTTTATTTACTTATTTGTTTATTGTGGATTAATTTTGTTTTAACGTTTTCTTAGGTCTTCGTCCAAGAGACATCCGAAGTGTCGATCCATCATTGTTTTTGACAAACTCGAGGCCATCTGTTCTGGTAACCGCTGTTTGTGCTATTTTATCCTTTTATTTGCCGTGTTTGGGTGTATTGGCTTTGATTATCTGCTTTCTCTCTCTGTTTCTGTCTAATATGTGCTTGCTAACTCATTTTTTTACCTATTCCATGCTCTAAGGTACGAGAGAATGCAATTCTACTTACTTTGGGATCATTACGAGCAATTGCAATGAGAGACTGTGTTCTTATATTTGACTATCATCGGTAACTTTGCACCTGTGCAAATACGATCTCATTGTTTCATCTCTTCAAACTGACATGGTGAAACTGTTGCATGTGTTGGTCATTTTTAGTAAAGGCGGAAAGGCTTTTATGGACACATTGTTGCCTCGGCTGAATAACATGAATGGAGTGCTCTGTATGCCATTTGAGCTTGAGGTTTGTGTCTTTCTGAGGACCCTTGCTATTATATGCTAATGAAATAGGTGTTTGTGTGGGGACCAGGGGTCACTGAGTAGAAGCTATAATTTTAAACATCTTTACTTTTTTATAAACATTTGGTGTGATACTTTCAGGTTGTTGAAGCAGCATTACTTTCACGAATACAGCGGTTGGAGCAGAGACTGATGGATATAGAACCTCGTGTGAGTATGGAAACATAGTGAGTATTATGTTTGTTTCTTGTTTTTTTTCACACCTTTACAAGATTTATGGTGAATTGAGTAAGTCATTATGAAGCTGCAGACTAAAAATCTCTTGGACATTTACTATAGTGGTTAAAAGAAAATTTCATTAGTAACTGGTATTCAAGTTCCAAGTGAGGAATGAACAGCCGATTTCAAGTTCCAAGTGAGGAAGAACAGCCGATTCAAAAAAAAATTTATAGGCTCCATGTCTTTTTGTCATTTTTTATATCTTCTCTTGTCTCTCGCACACAGACTCAAAAAACTCATTGGCCTTCTAGTTAAAAATTACTATTAAAAACATTTTAGAGTTATGCTTAATCAGCCATTTTCGGTTCCTTCAAGATGTTACAATGTTGTCTTATTCGTCTCACAGCTGCATATGGACCAAGTTGCTCTTGATCAACTTGAAACTTTTTATTATGAAATCTGAACAAGTTTAAGCTTGATCATTCTGTTAAATAGAGGAAGTGTGAGCAAGAGGGTGTTAAGCACTAAGTGTATTTATGCTAATGATCATTAACTTGTAAACAACTAAATAATCTAATTGAATACCTAAGATAAGATAAAAAAGGGTTTTTCTATTTTAGAATAATGATAAATTAGTTATCCATGAATGAGCACAACTTTGAACTTTATGAAGAAGTTTGTTATTTCTGTTTAAAAACAATTTTTACCAAGCTTAATTATGTAAAAAGTCAAACTTGCGCCTGATAAAAGCTTGAACAAGTAAGCTTATTAAAATAGGGCTTAACTAATGAGAAGATTGTATTGCTCATTTGAAGTCTTATTTTGCGTTATTATCATGTACTCTAAGCATTCCTTAAAAAGTTACTAATTCTAATTGTTCTCTGACAATTGTTTTGATAAACTTAAAATGGATGTTTTCCTGAAATATATTGTTATACACCTAAACAATCACTCTGTTCAACTTGACCGTGATTAATTAAGAACTTACAAGTTTGTACCTTGAGTTCCTATACTGTCATTATGTGATGGTTTTTATAATATGAACCTGTTTAATCATTGGTGTACTTTCATATGTGTAGGTTCAAGCTCTGCTTGAAGAGTTGCCTTACAAATTAACTGCTGACATATTGGAGCAACTTCGTATTAGCAAGCAGAATTTGGTATATTAACTTTACAAAATCTTGTTTGGTTACGTAATAATTAATAGTTAATATCTTTATATTTTCTTTTTGTTTTATCATTCTAGGTTGAATTGGGTTCAAGAGCAGGGGCCCTTAGACAAATGCTGCTTGATCTTTTGGAGGACCCCCATGAAATACGTCGAATATGTATCATGGGAAGAAACTGTACTTTGAAAAAGGGAACTGATGACATGGAATGTTCTATACCCCTAGAAAAAATAATTGCTGAAGGTAAACTCTTCTCGTTAATCTTAGTTTCGATGTGTTCTTTTAAGAAAAGTTCTAATTTGGTTTGGTTTTGTCCTTTTGCAGAAGAGGAGGAAGAGATCGAGATGCTTTTGGAAAATTATCTTCAAAGGTTTTCTTTTGTTCCATTTATGATGCAAATTTAGTATGTAGTTTTGTTAATCAAACAGGTTATCATTTATATGCTTCATTTTTATATTCTTGATGGTCCTCAGCTTTGGTTGCTAGAGCTTTATAAATGTCCAAATTTCTCAATTATATAAACAAGGCATAAACTAGTTGAGGAAGATGTAATTTGAGGTTTGGTTAACACAGGAATAAATATAGTTTTTAGAAGAGGCTGACTGTTGGTTTCATTTTCACCAGCCAGACAGAAGGGCTTATTGTGTGCATGTTCTGCTTTCAATGGCCGTAACTGATTTCAATTTATTGTTGCATTTGCAGATGTGAATCTTGCCATGGTCAGGCTGAAAGGCTTCTTGATTCTGCGAAAGAAATGGAAGATTCTATTGCTGTCAACTTAAGGTCTTGATGACGTTTTATTCACTTTGGTTTTCAGCATCACCATTTCATTTGGGGTTTCTTCAGTTCTTTATCCTCTAAAATCCCATGATCTTCTTATCTGTGATGATGATAATTTGAATTTTGAGATCCATATCAAACTTCTCTTTCATTTGCATCTGAATCCACAATCCTTTAACTAATGAAATAGTGTCTACTGTTTTTAACAATTTTTTATCAGCTCTCGGAGGCTTGAAGTAAGCAGAGTGGAACTACTTCTTCAGGTCGGGACATTTTGTGTGGCGGTAGGTGCTCTAGTAGCAGGTTTGTCCTTCCCCACCAACAAAAGTAGAAGCCAACCTCTATTGATTACATGCCTGAATTGCTTACCATAAGATACAGGTGAGTTATGAGCATCCATGTCCAGAGGCTCAAGATTATAGTTCCTATTTTTCAGGTATATTCGGCATGAACTTGAGGTCCTATCTTGAAGAACATACGGAATATTGTCGTAAAAAGTTTGAACATTTGCTATCTTCTTACCGTTTAATTCAGGTATCGATACAGTTCTCCCTTTTGCCATGCTAACACCATCCATTTGCAGTTTGCCTTCTGGCTAACCACGGCAGGGATTATTGGTGGTGGTGTTGTGACATTTTTTCTCATTTATTCATATCTGAGAGCTAGGAGAATTCTTTAAATTTTAGGTAAGCTGTCGATTATCTTAAACTAGTTTTTTTCTAATCCTTTTAGAACTTGCATCTAGGAAAATGTTAAACAGAAGCATATATACATTTATGTATGTGTATATTTATGCAGAATTGTATAAGACTTAAAATGATTGTCCTTCCAAGTCATGTTTTATGTACAATCTATAACAACCCAGACAAATGATTGTCCCAATTGTGATTACATTTTTGAACCTCTTTTGTACAATGTACCAACAATTTTGTTCTGATGTCTGTACCGAATTTATAACTTGACAGTTGGCACACAAAGATTCAATGGAAAGAATGTAATAATCATATCTGTCCATGATATTGCTATCTAAATCTATCTAAGACAAAGATTCAATGGAAAGAATATCAACTAGCGCAAGCAGCAAGGTCAATTTAGGTTCATGTTTGCTATTTAGGTTAATGTTTGCTGTTGAAGCTCGAGCTCCATTCCGTGACATTTGATGCGGACAAATAACTCATCGACTTGCTGTTGGTTGGTATGAATACAAACAGACAAGAAACAAAAATTCCAGAATCCTTGCCATATGTGTTATGAAAACAGTAGGCCAGCAAGAACAAAAATGTGCAGAAGTAAAGCTACGGTGTTTGGAAGTTGATCCAGTGATGAACCGTTACTGTCCATCTGCCTCGCATTGACAAATTCAGTTTTTCCTTTTCCGATAGTTGCAGAGACATTAACAGACGATGAACCTGATAACAAACACAGAGGAGCAGATTCAGTGTTTAATGAATTTTATCATCTTTCCTCGTCCAGGATTCAACTCTTCCATCGGATCCTTTGTTTTGCCGGATAGTAAACAAAGATTTTGTCTTTCAGAACAAGATCTGCAAAACAAAAGACAACAAAACATTCATCCATGTTGTGGCTTTTGTCATGAGAAAAAAATTTGCTGAGCAATCAACATCATCATTATAATTCCATGCACAAGGTAATCTTACAGTTTCAAATAACTAATCATCTCATTCGAACATTACAAAAATGGAACATTTTCCGAAAGGTCCAAATTTCATTAAATCATAAAACTAGGTACAGTCCAATCAATTGAAATGTTATGTTACCTCCTAAAATTGTTATACTTTGACCCTCGATTTTCTGAAAGCCAAGGCACCAAACCGCAGTACCACCCTGTAAGAAACAAAGTCACACAATCAATTCAGAAATCATGACATAAAAGTAACATGGTGCGGATAAGGAACGTCTTTTGTACTACAGTTAAACTTAAAAGTTTGTTTTGATGTACTTGCACTTTGTAATAAAATCAAAACATCAGGCAGAATTTGAGTGTTTGGGGACAAAAAAAATGTTTGAAAAAAAAACAAATTATATTGGGGGACAAATGTGAAAAAAAATTCAATTGTCCCCCCTATAGCTCTGCCCCTGCATCAGCTAATAATTGGAGATTGTTGAAGGTCATATCCTTAGACTCGTGTCCATATGTGTAACGTAGCTACAATATAATATATAGAAAATACAATACGAGTCGAGAAAGCAATGTCTGAAGCTTTAGATGACTCACAATAGAATTCTGCTGGAGAAGATAGTCCTCCGGGTTTAAAACCAATGATGCACCACCAGCAAATTTCAGACTAACTTGAGGGAATACATTATTGACACTGAACACAATGTTAACAAAATATCAATTACGACCATCTAATATGATTCAACACTCAGACGTCTGAAACAAAATGAAAAACTATCTGTGGGAAATCAACCTGGTGGTTATGAGGTAAGCATTGATTTCCCCGGGAAAGTACGGGGTGCACAGTTTCTGAAACAGCATTTTCAATCTGCGCAACAAGAGGATATTAAAAAATCATTAAACTTGTGCGTCACAATCATATGGTACTCGTGTTCTACTAACCAGAAGGAAAAGCGTAGCAGGTCAATACTAATGCGGCATAATACTTGCAGCATCGACAAAAGCATCGTAAGCTTCATCCGCTATATACGACACAGTTGTTCCCGTATCAACTATTGTTCCTCGGTTGATTGATGTTGAGAACACTGACGAGTCAATCGGTAAAATTTGCCCTCCGACTGAAATGCTCCGCATATCAAGATTATAGTGAGGCCTGAAATTTTGGTGGAGCAAGAATAGTTAAGAAAGTTTCTATCGGAAGTTTGATATTCCAAGCAGAAAGATGGCCAGTTTTTTGCTTTTACTCTCGACAACAAACAATATCTTTCATTCTTGTGGAAACTACACTATAATTACAAAAGTTGTATGATAAAAATGCAAACGATTATAGAGTAAGAAAATAACAAGTTCGGAACCCGGAATAAGCAAAAAGATCAGTTCCAGTAACAATTTAATATGCACGATAGATTAAAAAAAGAAAAGAAAAAAGAACTGCTGCAATGAGATGAAATAAGATAACATACATTGAAGGGACAAGTGGAGTATAAGACATATTCGGCTCCACGATCTCACCGAAAACAAATATACCACCACCACCATCGCTCCCTTTTAAGAAATGGGAAAAGGTTCGAGGTGCCACTCCCTGTGATGAAAGTTGCAAGATTATGGACAAACTCTGCTGCCTAAACCCAAAGATTCCATCAACCGCTCTATCCGATGTTGTCAAGTTTCCGGTTTGCCCAGTGCTACACCTGTTTTAAGCCAACAAATTCCAGTTTCTAATCAAACAAAAACCGACACATCATGATTAATATCATAACATCAAATGGTTTTTGTTTAGCTCACCCAAACATGATTTTAGCTGTAGCATTACCAGCCACAGATCCCTGAACAATTGTGTTGAAATGAAACAAATCCGACACATAATAACCCGACGTTCCACTACCATCTCCATACTGAAATGTGTAACTGCATTGATTGCTTGAACCTGAACAGCTGGAACCTGATGATCGGATACCAGAACGACATCTTTGGTCTGAACATGAGACTGTTGAAGCTGTTGATGAACTTCCAGGATCATACAATTTAAGTGGAATCTGTAGGGAAAAAAACATGGTAGCTCAAGTCCCTTTGTTTCAATCAATCATGAAAGTAACATACATACATACATACATACATACATACATACATACATACATATAGGAAATTTGGAATTTACTTGAAGTCCAGTGGATTTAGGATAACCATGACAGGAAATTGAATTTTTACCTATCCAGTGGATTTAAGACAATCACAGGAATTGCAACCTATCCATAAGACATCAATCTGTATCATATGGAATTCCCTTGGAGGAGAACCTAATTGTAATTTTGTACAATATAACCTAAAAAAGATAAATAAATCAGTAAAAAAAGTAGAGAAACTGATGAACATAAATTGAACTATGAACATAAATTGAACTAAACCCATATATATTTTTTAAATAATTAAAATTTTCAAACTAAATTTAGAATCAATGATCCAAAAGCACAGATAAAAAAATCAGTAAAAGATTTGGTTGGAACTTATATACCCAACGAGAAACGGATCGTAGATGCCTAGAACTGGGAAATCCACGACACCGACAGAGGACTGCAACAACCTTCCGTGCCTGAGTCTATCACGTTCTCTGAGTCGACTCAGCTCGAGTTCATGACTCGCCAATGGAATGGTTCTCTCCAGCTTCAAAGTCGCCGGAAACCCACCCATCACCACCGCAGCCTCCGACATCACCACCATTATCACAACCCAGGCAGGAAATACTGCCGCCATTGACCTCTCTCTTACAAAAAGATGATATATATAAGACTATTTCGTTTTGTTTCTGATTTTTCTCAGTAAAAACAAAACAATTTGGTAAAAAAAAAACTCTAACACAAGAGGTTGCAGACAATGAGTTTGGGTGTTTGAGACACGACACGACAGACATGGTGATAATAACTGATGTTCCAGTCATGGATTGCGCTCGTGCATATTCATTTATATTTTTCATTTATTAAATTACGTGTATACTTATATTTTCATAATAATTAATTTTAAAATTTTTAATTTTTAAAATTTTTAATTAAATTATTTTCTATATATATATATATATATTAAATTTTTGAATTTTTTTATTAAGGGTAAACTACATATTTAGCCTCTCACCTATTTTCGTATTTCTATTTTGATATCCTAGCTGTTTTTTTTAACAAAATGGCACCTAACGTTACGTATCGTTTCTATTTTAGAACATTGACTGTTAAAAATAAATGGAAATAATGATTGTAACACCCTTAACGTATACTCGTAGGCCGAATATACATTAAAGATGTTACGAAATTGTTGGAAAAGATATTGACTTGTAAATTTTTTTATTATCAAAATTCAGCTTTTAGTTTAACCATTCCCCGGTTTTAAATTTAAAACTATATCGTCTAGATGCAGTTAGTTTTAACCCTGAATTGGTTTACAAAACTTATAATTGAGTTATTGAAATAAAAATATAACTCAGGGTGAAAACTATGTGTGTTGCCTAGACCCTTTCTTGATTTTAAAATTTCTACACGATTAGAGTTAAACTTATTCATCACAAAAGCATATCTTTAACTAGTAAATGTATACTTTAAAATAGTTTAACTATAAAATATTTACATGCCCACTAGATATTAATTTACGATAATGATGTACTTACTGTAGTAACTTGATTTTTTTCCAAACGTCCAGCTCCTCTTTGCTAGGCAATTCCAAAGAACCTACGTGCGACATAAGACATACGCTATGTACGAACTTAGTAAGCCAGTTAAACTTATTTATTTCAGGAACATGAAATAATGTAATACAGTATGGCATATATAAAAGTGCATTTTGTTTTCTCTATAACATGGTAAGTATATCACAATGTACATATGTCATGTATCATAACTATCATATAAATCATGTTATTATTGCATAATATATTCTCTATCATGTACATGCTTTCAACATGTAATCATTTACATATCGTGTACTTTATCATGGTCATACTTTATTATGCCATCATTTGCATAACATGTATTCTATCATATATCATGTAATATTTCTATCATGTATCATGTAACATTTCTATCATATATCAATAACATTTCTATCTTGTATATCATGTAACATATAGCTGCTGGTGTTGGGATGGTGGCCGATGCTGCCGCTGCCGCCGCCTCAACTGCCTCTACGAAGACGTTGACCACACCTGAACTCCCAACTTTAGATACATGGCTGTCTTCTAGTCAGCTTATTTTACATGGACTACTATCTGCAAAGCGTCGTTGTATAGATGAAACTGAAATTAGTAGAAGAAAACCTTGTCGAAATACCGCTTCTGGCCAGGGTGAAGGTGTTGCTTCTAGAAGCAGTGAATCTCTAGATATATCAGTATCTTGGTTGGAAAGTGGTAAAGGGCTTGACACAAAGTTCTCTAGTTTGTGGTGCGAAAGGACCCTTCCAGCTGCAAAAAATATTTATTTGAAAGACTTGCCTGCTTGTTATCCCACATCACGGCGTGAAGCTCATTTGGAAAAGGCTCTGAATGCTTTTAGCTCAATGGTCAGGGGACCTGCAGTGGAACTGTTTGCAAAGAAGTTGGAAGAAGAATGCACATCAATGTGGAAATCTGGAAGACAACTTTGTGATGCTGTTAGTTTGACTGGAAAACCATGTTTGCACCAAAGACATGATGTTGAGACAGGTGAGTTGCCTTCAGGAGCTTTGATGAAACTTCATTCAAGTGGATTTGTCTTTCTTCATGCTTGTGCTTGTGGTCAGATGTGGCGATTGCGGTCTGACCCTTTCGATTTTGAATCAGCGAACATTTACTCCAATTGCTTTCCTGACTGTGATAAGCTTTTGTCAGCGCTCCAGCTACCAGAAGTAAGCAGCAAAGGACCAATTTAACCATCTTCCTGGAGTTTGATTCGTATTGGCAGTGCAAGGTACTATGAACCTTCTAAAGGCTTACTTCAGAGGGGGTTCAGTACCACTGATAAGTTTCTTTTAAAGTGGAAAATAGTTTTAGAGAAACAGAAAACCCTAAATGGCTTATCAACAAGATGTACACAACTAGGTTTTGTGGGTAGGTCAAGTAGAGATCCTAAGGCTGAGTCTAATGCTGATGTTCAGTTGAAGAAGGCTAATTCCACCGAGTTCTGCTCTGGAGAAACAGAATATGTTGTTGAAAATGCAAAAGAAACCTTGGATATCAGCAAGTTAAATGGTAACAAGATCAGTTTTGGTAGAGGCCTTCCCAATTTCACAATGAAAAAACCTTTTTCAGAAGTTGTCGCTGGTTCAGCAGCTGCAGATTCAGGATTCCCTCCTCTTCAGCGGAGGAAACAGCCTTTATCAGGCTCAGAAAAAGGAACAAAGAAAAATAAGGCAAGTTCTCTCAGTTTGGAAGGAGCTCATTCAACTGTTGATCAAGGATCTCAAAAACCCATACAAATGGCATCTGTTACTCCAAACTTGAATCAAGTAAGTTCTAATGGTAGCGCTGATAGTGATCCTTTTTTACGAATTGGCAGTAATTTAGTTCCTGTGAATATGAACAATGATGAAACGGCAAAACTGAACTCTGAGATGAAGCACACGATGGCATATGTTGGTTTCGAGCATGAGTGCCCTCATGGCCACTGTTTCTTATTGAATATTGAACCCAGAGCATCTCAACCAACGCGGGCCCCATATTCATTGTTTGAAGAATCTCATATTGCTTGCTCTGTGGAAGCTTCAGACTACACATCGGCAGATTCTTCAAAGGTGGGCAAGAACAGTGGGCAGGTTAAAGTTCACCGGAATACAAATGGTATTATTGCTGCTCCTGTAAATAAGGTGAAAAGAAGGATGAGGCAAAAAAGGTGGTGCGAAATAGTAATGTCTTTAAAGATGGGCTGACACTACTTTCTATGCCTGAGGAACATAAGCAGACATCTAAGAATGTGGCAGGTCCGCCTGTCACTGTAAGAGACCTTGAACAAGGCTTCCATTCTGTTAGCCTTGATGATGGTGGATCATCTTTCTCCATGTTAAATAGAGATTTACCAATATACCTGAAGTGTCTACACTGCAGGTCTATCAGGAATAAAAAAGAACCGCCAAAAGTTAAGTTTGCAAGCACAATATCACAGCTTCAGAGAATTTTTTTGGTACGAGTCACAAAGTCTTTTCACGCATTTCTTTGAACTTTCTTCTACTTGTTTAATATGTAGTATATCAGTTTAATGACCATATGTCCTATCAGATTGATATGTAATCTTATCAATTTCATACATGTTCATCTTCTTAGAATGCACGGATTTTTCATTGCTTGAATATGTGTTAGATGGGACTCTTGAAGTCTGAGGCAGGGGATAGCTCTCATGCTAATTTGTTCTATCTGCCATAGTAATCAATATTTTATTGGACAGTTTGTTAGATGCTTGAAATTGAAATTCTGACATAGTGAATACTCAATTGGGCTAGAAAGTACATTAACGTTGATGTAATTGTATGCTGTGCAGCCTGTGCTGTGGTTATCTTTGTTTATTAAGATGTAGTTTAAAATACTTGTGTACATCTGTATCTTAGTACATTTGTGTGATATAGAAGCTTTTAAGGTTTTTCTTATAGTGTACTGTTTTCTCCTAAAACCAATATACAATGTCTTGAAAGAAAGGCAACTGTTTTGGGGAAAGATGGAAAGAAGGAAAAGCAAGAAAGGCCCTCATTAACTAAAATAGGAATAGCACAGGCTGTTGTCTTCTTTGTTGATGGTTTGATAAATGGAGTGGATCATCTGGTCAAGGGCCCCTAAATACTCTATTTTTAACCATTGCTTTATGCAATATCTAATTATTATTTGATCAGTCTATAATTCTGGAACTTCTTTAGGCTATGCTTAGCTGACAGGAGTTTCGTCTGTCACATTTTAGGTGACTAAAACATTTCATTTATTTATTTATTTATTTTACCTTTAATTACAATGTGGCTGATCAGTAGAATCTGCTTCCAGGTCAAACCTCCCTTTCCTGTTGTTCTGGCAGCTTGTCCAGTTACAGTTGAGGTATATCTCACTTCCTCATCCACGAGCTTTACTTCCACAATTTATGATATTAAAATGATATTTTTACTACTCCTGGAAAACCTTTTTGTGCTTGAGGATTTTGGTAGGGGCACTTATTTTTACGTTGTCTTCTGATTTTTCCCTTTATTGATATCATGGAAATTTGATGTTGATAAAGTGAAGATTGATAGTTTCTGTGGGATGCATCTGTCATGGGAATAAAGTGTCTTAAGCTTAATATGCTTTTCCAAAGCAATCATTGATTTTGTCACTGATATTTTCTCTAAATTAATAGTAAGAATTTGTTGTAGGCATCTTGTTTACCCTCATCGGTTCCAGACCGCAAACAAAAGTTGCAGTTCAGCCTTGGATGTAAAGTGATCTTACCACCCGAGAGTTTTCTTATACTGAGACTGCCATTTATATATGGTGTACAACTGGATGATAAAAGTGTGCGTTCTCTGAACCCATTTGAAGATAAACCTGAAGGTACTGGTTGGATTATTAGGGGCACAGCTTTGCAACTTATGTCCAAAGGAAGTGGTCTCAATGAGGGATTTTACAAATAGTTGAAGTCTCAGATCCTAGAATGTCTAAAATGGATATTTGCAAACAATGATGAGTCTGCAGAGGCTGAGTTGTGTGACCACCTCCATCTAGACTCAGGTGAGAGGTTCAGGCTTTCAGAAAGATTCTTAATAAGCTTGTTTAATCTTTAATTTATAATTTTTAACTTGTTTTTTTTCTTAAAGTGGCATTGTTTATAAATTATATAATCTCTCTTATATCATGCATTTATTTCCTAAAGAAGGATTTCCGCTTTCTTTGTTTTTGAGCTAATTTTTCTTAAGCGGTATGAGTTAGAAAGCTTGTCAACAGAAATGTGAAATTTTAACTACTTTTCCTTTTGAGGATGTTGCATTAATGGGGGTAAGGCTCAAGTTAGAGCTTCAATGGCCCAGAAGGAATTCTCATATAGCTGGTTGATGTTTCGGTCTCAAGTTTGGATCCTACTAATGGAAGTTTTACTTGGTTTGAATGTCCTTAAGTTAGAGTTAGAGACTAAGATTGGATCTGAATATGTTGAATTAGGATATCTCTCCATCTTCTCCTCCAGAATGACCTCAACTTAGTGTATGAAATTTATTTTTGGATATGTATTTGCAGGGCAATGATATTCATGCATTTGGTAATTGGTGATGTTGACAAGAAGGCAGAGGTAAATTGCGAATGTTTAGTCATTCTCAGGTGTTTATTTACACCCCTCATCCTGAAAAGGACAATTATTATCCTTCTAATATAGTTGAGCTTCATATTAAAATTGTAACTTGGACTTGTAGGTGGCTGGTGCTCTCAAGTGGAGCCTCCCGATGATGTGTATGTTCTCTATGTCCTGACTTACCCTTCTTTTGCCAATACTCTAAAAGATGAGTGTGTGTGTATATATGACTTGATCTTCTATAAAATAACTATGCCAAGTTTGGCTCTTTAAATGCTTGAATGTGCTGAACTTGTATGGGTAATGTGTGGTTGTAATGGATGATTGGGAATGGATGCCTATGTTACTTGGACTTGGGTGTGAGAACTGAGAACGGTTACGGATTTGTGTTTGACATGAGTATGTTCATTTTTTAAAAAAAATCTTTTCATGTATTTGGAGAATCATATCTTCATATCCTTGTTCGAATATGTGTCGGACATGGGTAATTGAAGAAAAATGAAGAGTTGGAGCAACATGGGGATATGTTGCATTAAGTAGAGATATTTTGATGGTTACTAGTATTGTTTTATAGCGTATGCCATCTTCCCTTTGACAAATTGTTCTTGCATAATGAGAATTAAAGTGTTATAAAAGGTAATTTTATTGCTTTTTTTCATCAATGTCACTCATATCAGTTGTTATGCTTTGTGCGCCGTCTTACTGAGTTTTTTTATCACATGCTGTAGAATTAACCTACTTTAAGTGATACAACTTGATAGAAAGTGGTGTTATTGCAGCTTGTGGATTGATCTTGGCCTTCAAGGAATCAAGCATGCTGTGCTTTTTGTCTTTTTTTGAGCTCGAACAAAAGATGGTGGAGCAACTCAAAATCTCATTGCATACACCTGGTTTTGATGTTTGGGGAAGATGAAATGCCAATGGTGAAGAAGTCATTGTTGTAGACATGATGTTTGCCATTTTGCCTGAAAGAAAAAATAAGAAGAGGCCTAAACAGGGGGGATTCAGAAACAAAAAGGTGCAAATATGCAGAGACAGATTCATAATGAGCCCAGCTGCCCCCTGCTGAAATATTAGAAATGCTACTATATGACTAAGACAAGTTTAAGACAAAATTATTGTCCTTAACAGTTTGGTTCTTTTAGTTTAACATTGTACTTTAAACTCATCTATCTACTTATTTGCATTTTTACCAAGTATTAAGATAATTGAATTCAAGCTTTCTTCAAACCAAAACCCTAATGGTTTGCGATGCGAGCGAGCACATATATCTTATTTACGTACCCGTAAATATCAAGTTGGGCTAACTTCGGATTGTCCATACACATGTGCTAAACAGTATATAATTATATAAGTTAAAATTTCGGCCCGGACTAAATTGGTCGTCGCAATATGCAGCCGTGGTCCGATGAATCTGGTTGCATAGCATCGTCGGCAAACGTATCTTATACAATAAAAATATATGAACACAATGTACGTTCACAAATTATTAAATCTTATGCAATTGTATCCCTGAACGTCGTCGTCCTGGTTGCTACACACTCAACCCAAACGCTTGAAGTGGATTTTTTAATATAATTTATTCGAATTTGCATTACATATAGCGTTTAATTAATATTATGTAATTCCGATTAAAAATTGAATAATAATATTTAAATTTGATATAAATTAGTTTAATAAAAATATTTGTAAATAAATAAATTCAAAAGCTATTTTAGAAATGTAATGATTTTGAAGAAATTATTTTTTAAAATAAATTCTCTTAAATCTATATTTTAAAATTAAAATAAATAATTTTGTCCGGAGTAAATGAAAGCAAATTGAGTTGAAACCTTTGATTAAATTGGAAATTGAATTTTGGCATAAAAGCCCAAATCTAGAATTTTCTTGTCAGCCCAAACGGAAGCCGACATAATATTATTATTTATTTGAAGTCCATGAATCCCTTTTTCAAATCAGCACTTTCTCTGCGAAATCGCCAAATCGCCATAGCCAGAGCTTTGCAATACCCTCTCAGGTTCCGCTTGCTTTTCTCTTCCTTTGTTTTCTTTGTTAACTCGTTTTTCTTCGACTTTCTATTTCTGCTAATAATCTTTTCTGGGTTTTAGTTTATTAATGATTGTTATGTAAAAGGGGAAATTGACGTGAAGGGGTTTTCCTTTAGGAAAAAACACGCATAATTAGTGTTATATTTTTTTTTTAATTATTCTTTTCTATAGCGATTTCTAGGAAGCATGAGAAAATTGGCTAGATGTTAATATTGAAAGTAACAAACAATGGAGTCTTGTTGAGTTCTGTCTTTGATTTTGTGATGCTGGGTCTTTTAATTTATCTCGATAATGTTGTCTGCCATGGTCTGATTTTATGCCTTTTTTTTATTTGTTAGTGAATTTCGTGTCTTATTTTTCAGGTTCCGGAACAACTAGGAACGATTTGCAGCAGTCATGGCAAAGCATCATCCTGATTTGATCATGTGCAGGAAGCAGCCTGGCATCGCAATAGGACGACTATGCGAGAAATGCGATGGCAAGTGTGTAATCTGTGACTCCTATGTTCGTCCTTGTACTCTCGTCCGGGTCTGCGACGAATGCAACTACGGCTCGTTCCAAGGTAGGTGTGTTATCTGTGGAGGGGTAGGAATATCTGATGCATATTACTGTAAGGAGTGTACACAACAAGAGAAAGACCGGGACGGATGTCCAAAAATTGTCAATCTTGGGAGTGCTAAGACCGACTTGTTCTACGAGCGTAAGAAATATGGTTTTAAGAAACGATGATTGCTGGATAACCTTAGTTGTAATGATTGGATTTTTATACCGCTGCTTCTATGGTTTGGAATGACAGATTTTTGAATGTTTGTCTGTTAAGTTATGTTTCTTCAAAGAGGGATTGGTTCAACTAGCATGAGAAATACGGTTTAGCATGAGAAATATGGTTTTAAGAAACGATGTTGTCTGGATAACCTTAGTTTATGTGGCACAGTTTAGAATGTTTGGATTGAATCATATTTGTCTGTTAAATGATGTTATCTTCAGGAACTATATAATATAATAGTACGATGTGCCGGATTGTTGTTTATGGACTTGTATTCAGTGATTTACAATCTTACCTGATTTGTGTTCATACTCTTGCATTTATACGTCAATAGGATTACTTTTTTGGCTAGAATAAGTGAATGGTTTGTAGATGATGAAATCTGAGTCCTGAACCCGATGGACCTTATCTCTTAAAGAGTTAGTGTGTGTACCAACTAGACTAAACTGGGGTTTTGGTCATGAAGTCCTATTGGATATTGGTTCACATAAGCCCTTTTAAGTTGAAAACCTTGTAAGGTCCCTTACCCTTATTCCACAGCTTTATTTGTTTTTGTTAATGCGGCCATTCTTGAGTGGTAGTCTTCCTAATGTTATTTACCCCCAGAGAACCCTAAGAGAGCCGCTCTGACATAGCTTACAACAGAATGTGAGCCGGCAACTCCTTGATTCTAACTGCTTTGGAGTTGTGTGAGTGACCATTGGGTGCCGGGAAAAACAAACGGGCAATTGCATAGATCGCCACCGCCACGCTACATAGAGGTGCGAGATCAATGACGAATAAATATGATGGAGAAAAAAATGAATCACCAATAACTCCGGGGATCCAATTATCGAATCAGACTGATACGGGTGTCATTGTCGACACGCCAAAAGTAGGCAGCCGTCCAGCGGATAAGAAATCCCCTGAAGAACACGAGCTGCAAGGTATCGGGGTCAGTAACAAGCTGCCAGCACCATTTACCCAAAGACATTATTAGTATCTTAAAATTGGATAAAAAAGACACATTATTAGCCTGGTACGATGTACCAAATCTTGACCATTACAATTTTAATTATGCTTTTAATAATTAGCTCAAAAAAATATGCTTTTAATAATTTACCCAAAAAGGAAATGACACACACATGCAGTCCAGATATGTCATGATAAACTTGAACATTATTGATTACTATTATAATAACTCCATGTTATATCAGCTTCTTTCATAAGCACTGCGTTGTATTAATTAAATCAAACCTTAATCTTAATCAATTGTGTTCGTGCAATGAATCTTAAAGCTTCATTAACTAAAACTCAAAACTTAATCAACAAATTTGTATCAAACATTACCCGAATCCGAATAACACAAGCACGATAACTTAATTACGTATTTCTACAGTATTTATAATTATACGATCGTATCAGGATGTTGGAGTGTGTATGAAAAAGGATAAAGACTTTAGAAGCGAACAGCAACCTCGTTGACTAAATTCTTTTGATGAATATCAATGGCCTAAACTCGATCAAGTAACAAGTACTTCATGATTGGAACGTGGAATGCACGCTCTGCCAAATGTCAACTCTCAACTTCCAATCGCCATTCTTCACGTGTCACACAAAATATTGAAACTTTTTGTCTATAAATAGGGCTTCCCCAAGAAGATGGAAAAGATACTAAGACCACTCGGAACACCAAAAGAGAATATGGGTTTTGAGGTTAAGCTTTGCTTCTTCCTTTTATTTACGTTGGCTGTATTTTCGTCAGCTCGTAACACCATTTCAATTTCAGATATTTTTAAAAAAAAATAATATATACAAGTTAGTATTATGGTTTAATTTGGAATATATGATTAAATTCAAATATAAATAATGTGATTGTTTATATTATTTTATAGGATACGAAATATTGTCGGCAGTGGAGGGAAGGTTTCTAATGGATTATAAAGAACCGTCGGCAAATAGTGGTCATGATCCTCCTTCAAGGACTGGAGGTAGCGGCAGCAATAACCGAGGCCACCGCAGAGGTCGAAAGGGTTAGTGAAAATGATTCTTAATTTTCATTTTCTCTAATAAATAAAAAGGTTATTGACCAATTGAGATCTAAATATATGCTCACGTAATGCGCATATTATGCAAAGGTTTTGCCCTGTAATAAGCTTGCTAATCATTATTGTAATATATGCCAAATAAAACTTTTATGTTTCTCTGGGCTTTATTATTTTTATTATTATTATTATTATTATTATTATTATTATTATTTGGAATAAAGTCTTACAAATTTTTCATTCTAATTTACAAGTTCATCAATCAATAAACCACCAAATTAAATTCCATGATCTCGAATGATTGTAAAGGATAAGGAAACAAAACAAATAATCACTTAGTAAAAATGCATTCAAAGAGCTTTGATGAAAAGTCGTCAATATTTATCCCAATTATCCAAGCTGTTGCAACGGATAAAATATATTCATAATCTTAACATTTTGAATAAAAAAAAGAATATGTGCCTCTAAATACATAACAGAAATAGACAATTGCAATATTTGACGGCTTGGATGAAAACCAGGCACACATTATCAGATGGAATGACAAACCAAATCACCATTGTAGTAAAGCAGGAACTTAGCTTTGTAGAAAAGTCGTCGATGACAGTTCAATAAAAGTTAACGACCCAAATTATTCCCAAGCGGTTTTCCCAATCAGGGGTTACCCATCATTCTGAAGGCTCTTATGAACCCAATTTTGTTCTTTCTTGGGAATCTTTGTACTATTAGATTCCATTTTTTCCATTTTTTTTGAGATATCCGGTTTTGAACGGTTCCACTACCGCTATATAATGCCACTATTTAAATTCTTGATCTCAATTCTAAAAAAAATTATCTAGGTTTCAAGCAGGGATGAATCCATAATTAAGGATTGGAAGGACAAATTCATAATTAATTATTTTTAAAAAATATATTAAAATAAAGATAAAAAATAGTTTAAATGTTGAGGGATTCATTAGGCTCCCATAAATAATAGTTGTTCCGTAATCATTGATCTTAAAATGGAAATTTGTTATAATTTGATGTTTTGAAGCCCTTTAGGTTGAAATATTATTATTTAAAATTTGGTGAATTTTGCATGGTTTATCATTTTTGCGGTTTGTGGAGATAATCAAAGGTACGAATCGTCATAAGAGTTGTTTGGGTCCAACAAAATTAATCTTAATGGATCAAGCCCAACTCAAATATAAAGCAAGAAATAACAATAAAAAAATAAAAGCAAAAACCCTACAGAATTCCACAATCCACCGTTTCTTCTTCTTCGTTGTTATCAAAAATGAGAAAATCGTTATCTTGAGTTCACTCTGCGATTGGTTACAACGCCCATCTCAGCATCTCCGAAGTGTTAGATTTCTCTCAACAGGTTCATTTTTCACAAACCCATTTTCTCTTGTTGGTTGCCAAAACACAAAGTATTGAACTTCAATCAACAATTTGGTTTTAAAATCCTGAACATTGAGCGTTTGATTGAAATAAAATTCAGATTCATTTGAGTCAGCTGCAGAATTTGAAATATGATTTTTGATGGGTTTTCTGGGAATAGTTAAGGGTAATGTGTTCTCTGCTATGTTGTTGTTTCGGGGTTTTGCGTTTGCTAAAAGTGGCTTCAATGGTTTTGTCAATTCCATTCTTCAATAATGGAGGGTTTCGATTTACAAGACCAGATGGAATGGATGGGCCTCCCAAACGAGCCACGTTTGATGTAACTACGATGAAGTACTGAAAAGCTGATTTGCATTTAGACCAGACTTTGCATCATCATTTGTTTTCTTACTTAGCGTGCATTCCAGTGTTTGTTCTTTCTGGGAATCTTTGTCTTGCTAGATTCCATTCATTTTTCTTGAGATATCCGAGTTCGAATATTAACTCATCCAATGATTCTTTACACTGATCTTTGTTTGAAGTGGTGAGTACCATGTGGAAGATCGCTGAAACTGAATCCAGAATTGGGGCAGTGTTCTTCATTGAGGGGCGTAAAGGAGAAACTGCATTTTTAAAGTTTTTGTCTTTTTAATTGTTTTTTTAATGTATTTTTATTCTTTTATTATGTTTTTCCCTTTACTTATTTAATAAGATTTATTTGATTTGGGTAAAAAAATCACAAAAAATTGTATTTAAAAATAGGAGATAATCAAAAGTATAAAACATAAGAATTTATCTTGAAAAAAAAAGTTTTAATTCTATCTAACCAAGGTTTCAAGTAATCTTCTTCCTCTCTCTTTATTTTTCTTATTTATCTTGAATAAACAAAAAACATGAGTATGTCTTCTATATTTCAATTATTTATTTTTTTAATTTTTTTATTTTATTTTTATTAAAAAATTATTCAATCCTTTTAGCCTTCACGGGACTGTTTTTTTGGTTAATTATACAAACAATTTTTTTTTCTTATTTGTTATATTTATAATGAAAATTTTTAGTTGATACACATTAGAAATTGAATTTTATAAATTACTAATTGTCCAAATCTGCATTGAGAAAAAAATTATTTTTTTAGTACAGATATGTTTTTACATTTATAAAGTCACGATTGGTTTATAATAAAATTGTTTTATGGTTTTTATGCTAACAATGACATTAAAATATTCTTATAAATACTTCCATGTATTTACATTGCAGGATTGTTCTTACAAGAAAAATTTGTACATAGTTAAATTTTAAAAAAAGAGCCACTTTTGATGTAACTACGCGCTTTGTACCTTGGCTATTGTAAATCTGATCCCGGGTGAGCCTATCCAGCCCTTTTTAACATTGGTGCATTCTTGTCTTGTAAAAGCTTCCAAAATCTAGATGGTTCGGATAATGGTGCTTATGACATGATTATTCGCCTATGATAACAAACTTTTAGTTACCATAGTCACCGGGATTACTTACAGTTACTTCTATTTTAACATGTTGGGCAGAATGTGAAGTTCCTGGCGAAGTTCTTAACTGAGGCTGGAATCATTATAAAGAGGAGCTCCGTAATTTCTAACGAGGATTCATTTTATTTGGTTTGCTTCACCAAACATAGATTTGTTTATAACGTTTTAGTTCATTTTGTACACTGGTATTAGTGCCAAGGCTCAGAGGAAGGTTGCCAGGGAGATCAAGACTGCCAGAGCATTTGGTTTGATGCCATTTACAACAATGGGGACAAAGTCGTTCGTTTTCGGGAGATCTATGGAAGTTGTCGATAAGGATTATGAATACGAGGCTTTCGATAATGACATGACTCTGGATGAAAAACCCGAGTTTTGAGCTTTGAATATTCATTTCCGGGCATCCTACCATTTCTGATGTTTGGTTGAGGTGTAGGCTGCATTTGCTATCAAACTAGTTGCCATGACAATATGATGATTTTTTGGACTTGTTAGTTTAGATTGATCTAGGCTTTTACATAAAAATTATGTTACTGTAACTTTTCAATTTCTCTTGAACTAATCGTGTTTGATCGTATAAGAGTGTGGTGTACGATTTTCTAAATATACAAAAAAATTGAATACATTCGCATTAGATGCATATTTGTAAATTGTATTATGTTCTCCTCTTCTATAAGTTCCACATTACATTTTTAAGTAAAAGGGTGAGGAAAATTTGACACGACTTGAAAAGGTTGAATTTTTTAACTTCAATCGATGCGAAAATCTTGACTCGATTAGAATTTTAACTTTATAAACTTGACTCGAAAAAGTTTTAAATAAAGTGAGTTATAAAATAATACTCAAATAACTCAAATTTTAGTAGTTTAATTAGTGGATTAATTTTATGTATATTGTATATAGTTTTAAAAAGTAGTCTAAATTGGAACTGATTAGTATCAACCTTATAAATATTTATAATTAAATTTAAATAAAAATTCAATTTAAATTTTATAAACTTGACTCGAAAATTTTCAAATAAAATTATATTATAAAATAGACCTCTTTAAATCGACTAGCTCAAAATTCGTGTTTGGCTCCACAAATACTTATCCCTATACCAACCAGAGTGCCGAGACAAACTATTTCTCTTAATAATTATTTTCTGAAATCACTTAATCTTCTGTATAAGATAACATTGAAGTCACTGTCACATAGGCATCATCTTACCAATCTTTTTTCCCCTTAGATTGATTAAATGATCATTTATCAAGTAGATATCTCTAATAATCGGACAGGATTAAATTGTATAAGAATCGAATTTATTTTTAAATGAATTTGTTTTTTAAATCCAACTTCCAAATCTATTTATTTTTTAGCTGCCTCATCGTTCATTTAAAATAACTCAACCATGGAAAAAGAAAAAGAAATCACAAACATAAATTAGTGAAAGGGGCCATAGAAATATTTGATACAAACCAAAGTATCAGCCAATTAACAACACAACACAACACAACAAACCAAACCAAAGCAGCCATGAATGAGCAGGTAGCAGAATCCTTGGACAGGGAATTGCTAGAAACCATGGCTTTATATTATTTCTATTAAACAAGACATAGACATAGACATAGACATAGACATAGACATAGACATAGACATAGACATAGACATAGACATAGACATAAATGATGAGATGACCCTGGATCCATCCTTGAATATTATCTGCTGCTTTTATCTATGGCTTCATCATCTAACAGTTGCATGGATCGCAGGTGCAGTTCGATCCACACTTGCACCCGTGTCCTGATTCACTGCTAATCTCCAACGCTTCAAAGTTGCTGCAAAAAGTTAATCATTAGGAAACATCAAAATCAAACTTGAATCAATTTTTTGAATTTTCCAGTTTTGAAACTAACGTCTTCACCGGCGCAACTCCGGAGATGATGGTCTCGGAACCGGTAGTCTTCTCTGAGTATCCTAGGTTAAGGTTCCTGCTGCATCTGCAAAATCAAAACACGAACAAAGATCCGTATTGTTCAATTTCGATTTGTTTACGATAGTAATTGTGATTACTGAGCTCAAAATAATATATATAACGAAAAGCAAGAATTGCAGAGTCACTTACGAGCAGTTATCGCCGCATTTGCAGCCAGAACCACAACTGCATCCTGAAGACATTTTTCCCGAGAAAGTAAAGGAAAGAGTAAGAAAAATTTCTAAGAATACAATAGACGCAAGCTCGAAAGTCAAGAGGTGAGTTTCGACACGAAAGTTCGATCGGTATTTATAGGGAACTTCAAGCGACGGAGTGTAAATATCCACCGTACGCTTGGCAAAATGGCGTCTTTGGGATTGTACAAGTGCATCAACGTCTCCATTCTTCGTTAGAAATGATATAAATTTATTCATACATCAGCATTTATATAAATACGTAATAACACAAAATATCAAGAACAATAAAATATGATTAAAAATTTTGAACCACACACTTAATTTCGTGTTGAAAGCTAAGTTTGTTTATGAGTTTAGAGTTTCACACGTAAAAATATACATTAAACCGGTCGATTAAACTAAAAATTAAAATCAAATAAATTTAAATTTAAACTTGAATTCTTCAATAGTCTTAAGGCTATTACAATATAATATTTATTTATATTAATTTGATTTTTTATTTATAATTAATTTAATATTTTATTTTTTATCAGATATGGTAAAGATCCATAATTAAAATGTTTTTTTATTTAATTCAAAATCTCATGATTGAAATCTTTGATCTTATTTAATAAATCTAACAATTCATACTACTAAATCAACGAGTAATTAGATCGATTTAATTATGTAATATTAAAAAGTAAATTTGTTTTACCTAATCAATCAATAATACTTCTTGTGTTGATCGACAATTTTCGTTTAAATTGTTGGTCACAATCATTTAAAAAGCCAATAAGCAAATACAAAGTCATTTTCCCATGTAGATAAATTTACCATAAAATTAAAACTACCGACTCTGGGAATATCGAAACCTTGCGTATGCGTTAAGAGGACTGATGGGTTAGAAAATTCATGAAAACGAAGTAGGAAAAAAACGATGAGTCATTTACTTATAAAAAGTTACAAACTAATATTTGAAGTATTAAAATTTCCTCATAGAATACCCTCCGAAAGCAATTAACCCAAACTGTCCCTGCCCTCCACGCCCGTGTCAACGTGTTTGCTGTATCTATGTTTCTCGTGAACTGCTAGACCGTATCGGGTGGTGCTCGCCCTTCCAATCACTGGACCGAAGATTTCATCCTGTGCTACCAGCATATTTTGAGAAAACGGTTGGGTCCTTTTGTTCCGAGCCTGTCACATCCACATTCAAGGGTTGCCTTGCTTTCCTTTCCTGCTCTTGAAGAAAAAAGCATTAGGAAGTCAAAAAATTTCATATCAGCAAAATGAGCAAGATCCACAGCTTTATCAACTTCAGATATTGCAGAGATACATAATTAAAACAGTTCTTGAGCAAAGCGTCATGATTGAAATCTTTGATCTTATTTAAAGATCGACAATTTTCGTTTAAATCGCTGGGTCACCATCATTTAAGAAGCCAATAAGCAAATACAAAGTCATTCTCCCTTGTAGATAAATTTACCATAAAATTAAAACTACCGACTCTGGGAATATCGAAACCTTGCGTTGCGTATGCGTTGAGAGATGAACTGATGGGTTAGAAAATTCATGAAAACGAAGTAGGAAAAAAAAGAAGGGTAAATTAAAAAAAAATAAACAAAATCTAGAGGAAAAGGCATGAATCATGCAACTTTGGAAACATGCTTTCGTTATTTGTAAGAGTCGACATAATTCAAAATTGTATTTTATTTTTCGAGAGCTGCTTGGATGAATTTAGGAATTTGTTTGTTTTCTTAAAAAAGTATTAGGTTTGTGTATACGAGGCAAATGTTTTTCTGCAAGAAAATGTCC
Source organism: Hibiscus mutabilis (assembly GCA_019671005.1). NCBI lineage: Eukaryota > Viridiplantae > Streptophyta > Magnoliopsida > Malvales > Malvaceae > Hibiscus > Hibiscus mutabilis. The sequence goes on from JAGYYJ010003160.1 coordinate 171,310, forward strand.
AATTTCCAAAAAAATAAATCTCGAGAAACAAACACGAGTGATCCGACATACCCTACTGTTAGACCTCTCGTGGCAGGATTACCTAATCAACACTAAT